>JBBPBX010034244.1:21523-32750 GCA_038048925.1 Garcialebias charrua
CACCACCACTTTGACCACTTTGTTTCAGTTTTTGGACGTGTAGTCGCAGCATGTAGGCCAGGGGCTGTTCAAGTGGTGGCCCGGGGGCCTGAGTCAGGCCCAGGGTGAGCTCAGCTCGGCCCACCAGTGGGTTCATTTGAAAAAAAAATTTAAATCATAAAACATACTGAATAAGAATAACTTAAAGGAGACCACATATTGGTTTTATAAATTTTTATGGTATGTCTGTGGGCTATCCAGACCATGTTCATTCAATTTAATGCACAAAATAATTCTTAGATAATAAGATATCCCCTTTTTAGTTCTGCCTGTTCTCATTTCCGTTCTGAACAGGCTGTTTATGATAATGAGCTCTGAAGGCCACGCCCTTCAAAAATCTGTTTAAATTAACTCCGCCCTCTGTAACAGCCAGTATCTCTAATCCGTTGTTGTTTTAAAATTACATTTTTAGATTCAATGTACAGTATAAGCTTATGTCCGTTGATACATAATCCAACTAGAATCACAACTCGGAGTGCTTCAGTAATTGATAATATATTCACAAACATAACAGATGGCGATATGACAAGTGGTATTATGATGATGGATATCAGTGATCATTTACCAGTTTTTACTATTTATAAAAATAATGGTAGTATCCATCCATCCATCCATCTTCTTCCACTTATCCGGGGTCGGGTCGCGGGGGTAGCAGCCTAAGTAGGGAGGCCCAGACTTCCCTCTCCCCAGCCACTTGGAGCAGCTCCTCCGGGGGAATCCCAAGGCGTTCCCAGGCCAGCCGAGAAACATAGTCCCTCCAGCGCGTCCTGGGTCTTCCTCTGGGTCTCCTCCCGGTGGGACATGCCCGGAACACCTCACCAGGGAGGCGTCCAGGAGGCATCCTAACCAGATGCCCGAGCCACCTCAACTGGCTCCTCTCGATGTGGAGAAGCAGCGGCTCTACTCCGAGTCCCTCCCGGATGACTGAGCTTCTCACCCTATCTCTAAGGGAGAGTCCAGACACCCTGCGGAGAAAACTCATTTCAGCCGCTTGTATCCGAGATCTTGTTCTTTCGGTCATAACCCAAAGCTCATGACCATAGATGAGGGTGGGAACGTAGATCGATCGGTAAATTGAGAGCTTTGCCTTTTGACTCAGCTCTCTCTTCACCACGACAGACCGGTACAGCGCCCGCTTCACTGCGGACGCTGCACCTATCCGCCTATCGATCTCACGCTCCAGTTTTCCCTCATTCGTGAACAAGATCCCGAGATACTTAAACTCCTCCACTTGGGGCAGGACCTCCTCCCCGACCCGGAGAGGGCATGCTACCCTAATGGTAGTATACCAAAAACAAATAAAAATTGGATTAAAATAATTAATACATCAAAAAGAGCACTTGATAAACTTAAAAATGACTTGGACAAACAAAATTGGGAAGAAGTATACATTGACGATGTTAACAAATCGTATGATACCTTTATGAGTATTTTGGGAGTTTTGTTTGAAAAAAATTGTGTGCAACAGAATTTTACTAAGAAAAAAACAGTTGATCATCCTTGGATGACCAATGGTCTGAGGAATGCATGTAAAAAGAAAAATTTCTGTATTCATGTTTTTTGAAATCAAGAACTCCTGAAGCTGAAGAAAAATACAAACGGTACAAAAATAAATTAGTAAGTGTTATAAGAAATCATAAGAGGGAATATTATAGTCAATTATTACATACAAACAGTGGTGATATGAGGATGACTTGGTGAGTAATTAACAACGTTCTAAATAAACACAAGGGTAATAAGGGAGTGTCACAACATTTTGTGGAAAACAATATGGAAATTAATGATAACAAGGAAATTGCAAATGGATTTAATAATTATTTTGTGAATGTTGGTTCAAATCTTGCTACTTCAATTCCTAAAGTAGATAAAAACGTGAGTTATTTAATCAGTACAGTAGTTGTGTCAACAGTATGTTTCTAAGTGGAACTACGGAAGAAGAAATATTGAAGGTAGTTGAAAAATCTGCTGATAAAAGATCTAAAGATTGTGAAGACATTGATATGAAGGTTGTGAAGGAGATAATTAATCACGTCATTGAGCCATTTGCATATATTTGTAATTTATCATTTTCAAAAGGTATATTCCCTGACAGAATGAAGATAGCCAAGGTAACTCCAATTTTCAAAAACAGTGTAAAATGTTTATTTAATAATTATAGACCCATATCTTTGTTGCCTCAATTTTCTAAAATTCTTGAAAAATTGTTTGTGTCCAGACTGGACAACTTTCTTGATAAAAATGGTATCTTAAGTGACAGTCAATATGGTTTTAGATCTAATAATTCAACATCCCTAGCACTTATGGAGTTGATGGAACATATTACAACAGCAGTTGATAATAAACAATACTGTATAAGTTTATTTGTAGATTTAAAAAAGGCTTTTGATACCATTGACCACACTATTTTATTAGAAAAACTGGAACAATACGGTATTAGGGGCCCAACTTTACAATGGATATCAAGTTATTTGACAGGAAGAAAACAGTTTGTACAAATTGATGATGTCAGATCCCATCTGTGTGATATTTCATGTGGAGTTCCACAGGGATCGGTTCTTGGACCTAAGTTGTTTATTTTGTACATTAATGATATAATCAAGGTGTCAGAATTCTTAAATTGTGTTATGTTTGCTGATGATACTACCTTCTTTTGCTCGGGTGGAGATCTAAATCAGATGTGTGAACTTATGAAGAGGGAGTTTGCTAAACTACAAACTTGGTTTAAACTAAATAAGTTATCCTTGAATGTTGAAAAAACTAATTACATGATATTTAGTTAAAAAAAATCTCTGTGGACTTTCCTTTTCAAATTGATGGCGTCGAGATACACAGAGTAAATGAAGTCAGATTCCTTGGAGTAATTATTGATGATTAACTGTCATGGAAGCAACATATTAACCTTGTAAGAACTAAATTATCAAAGTCCGTGGCAGTATTGTATAGGATAAGGGCAGTGCTGGGCACCGCTAATTAAAAAATTAGTTCCACAATTTCTAAAACGCTTATTAATTTTTTTAGGTCCACAATTTCAAAAGCACAAATGTCTTATGAAAATTAGGGGAAGCTAATCTAATCCGCTATTTATATATTTCTATATATATATATATATATATTTATATATAGCCGGCAGCGTTATCAATATTTGCACTACACTGCCAACTGAAAAGTAACAAAAATGATCCTAAAAGGATGAAATTACAAAAATCAAAGGATTTATTTAATACTTTACGTACATATATTCTATTCGGCCACGAAATTAACAAAAAATAGAATGATCTTTTAATCCCTAAAACCACGTTTAAATCTCAAATACACGGGTGTGTCGCCACCGCATTTATACATAAAAGTAACCCAAATACATGAAACTAACGACTCGCCGTCGAATGGTCGACACAAAACGCACAATAAAATCATCCGGCCACGTTAATTTGGCTTGAAACAGCGGGGTTCTCTACGGATTTATCCATTAGTAACCCAGCACAACAGGCAGACACAGAGTTAGCGTCTATAGGTAGTCAACAGATTTAATGAAAAGTAACTAAAATACATAAAAATAACGACTCACCGTCAAATGGTCGACACAAAACCCTCAATAAAATCCTCCGGCCGCGTTAATTTGGCTTGAAACAGCGGGGTTCTCTACGGATTTATCCAAGTACCCAGCACAAACAGTAGCCACAGAATTAGCCCCCGAGTTCACCTCTGAGTGACCCGGAAGATGTCAAGATGGAATAGTCCATTTTTAGTAGGGGGATAAAGAAATCGACCGTTTTTTTATTGCGTATTTAATGATCGTTTTCATCGTAACTATAATTATTTTTATGTTAAATGTACATTAACAAGCAGGATCAATGTTAGTGATGTAGGTGACTGCACGGGGCGAGGCGGGGCCGGGGCCACTGCTGAAATGGGACCCCCAGGCATTTACCTACATGGTAGATCCGAGTCTGTTCTCAGCTCTGCCCCCCTCCCCCTCACACCCTTCCTCCTCTCTGCTGTTTACGGTGGGGAAAAAGGTAAAACAAGCAGCATAAGAGCTTGTAAATAAGTTTATTGGTTTTTACTGATAGATAATTAGTTATTAGCGGTACTGCATTTTAAATAAAAATAGCACAAATCCGCTTATGAATTATAAAAGTTAGTCAATTCACAAAAACGCTGACAAAAAGTTTAGGTCCACTGTAAGCGGATTAGCGCTTTAGCGCTACCTAGCGTTCATTTGCCCACCACTGGGTAAGGGACTTCTTGAATGTAAAAGCTCTGAGTTTGCTATATAACACAATTATTGTGCCACATTTGATTTACTGTGTTGGTGTTTGGGGCACAGCTTGTTAAATTTTAACCCAGTCAATTTTCATTTTACAAAAAAGAGCTGTAAGAATTGTCTTAAGAAAACACTATTGTCATCCTTCTAGTATTTTGTTTTATCAAATGAAATCGCTTAAATTCTATGATTTGGTGGATTACTATATTCTACTAATTGTGTTCAAGGCTCAGAACAACATACTACCACCACACATTCAAAAATATTTTACTCAAAGGATTAGTTGTTACAATTTAAAGGGTACGAACATTTTTGTCAAACCGAAGTATCGAACCAGCTTGAGGGGTAGATCAACTTCTATAAAAGGCATAAGTTTATGGAATAGTTTGGACTGTGATATTAAAAATGAGAAATCATTATTTTTATTTAAGAAAAAGATCAAGAATATTCTGTTAACAAGATATATATAAGTTTGTAAATACCTATTAATTATCAGCACTTTGGTGTGGACTTGTTCCTGTTGAAAGTGCTTCATAAATAAAATGGTATGGTATGGTATAATGAGTACAGGGTAATGTGACAAAAAATGTTCTTTGCTATGCTATTTTGTTTTCATTGCTTGATTTTGTTTTAAAGAAAATGATTTTGTTAAGAAGGGGCAGATATGATAAGATATTATTCTTCTTCTGCTACCTTTTATTTTATATGTATTTTATTAATTTGAATTTGAAATGGTATTTGTGTTTTTAATTATTATGAAATAAACGTTTAAAACAAAAAAAAAAACAAAAAAATTAGCTCTTTTTTTTATTACTCATTTGACTTACTGTTAGTGCTAGCTTAAGATAACTTACCGAAAGCCGTCTGCGTGCGCCGCCATTTGCTGCTCCTTTTAGCATTAGCCCACCCGAATCCGAGGCTAATGATAGCTCTTCCTCCTCCGCCTGCTTAGCTCCGCTCGTTGCATGCGGCGCTTTGGGAGCGATCGTTGCTCCAGTCCAGACACATACACAAAGTTCACCGAGTGTTTCCAGTTAATTTATCCGTATGAGGCAACCTCTGACCGGACCCTTGGTCCTCAAAAGCCAGCAGCTCCCAGCAGCTCACGCCCGCAGATGGTCCCTACGCCGGCGGTCTGCTCGTTTTATTTCTGCCGGCTGCGCGTTGGGAGCGATCGCTAATACGCTAAAAATTGAACTAAAACGTAAAAATAACAATTATACTTTATTTATAAAGCCATTTAAAACAACCACAGCTGCAACAAAGTGCTGTACACATGAAATTAAGAACATTTAAACAAAAGATGAGATGAAATCAGGAAAAACAACCGTCACGTCTTTTATACTGAAGTGGGTTGAGCCTAACCAGGGGTTGCTAGGTGAGGGGCTGGACTCAGGTTGGGGTGGGTTGTGGCTGCGGCTTGTGACGTCACAAACCGCAGGATTTGAAAACGAGACATTTATATTCCTGAAAAATAAATCTACTTAATAATAATGAATTCCATTAATAATGCACTTTTCATTAATAAAAATCTCAAAGTGCTACAAAGTGTAACAAAGCAAAGATCAAAATAAAACAAGTGATAAAATCAAATAAAATCAATAATAATATCGACTAAGATCAAAGATAAAATCATGTGGATGCAGATTAGGCTTGCTTAAAAAATAAATAAAATAAAACAAGTGATAAAATCAAGTAAAATCAATAATGATATCAGCTAAGATCAAAGATAAAATCATGTGGAGGCAGAATAGGCTTGCTTAAAAAGAAAGGTCTTTATGCTGCTTTTAAAGTCAACCAGTGACTGTGGAGCTCTCAGGTCGTCAGGGAGGGAGTTCCACAGGCGGGGGGCAGCCACACAGAATGCTCGGTCTCCCATGGTCCTCAATTTGGTCCGAGGAATATGAAGGAAATTACTGTTCTGTGATCGTAGAGACCGGGTGGATGAATATGGTGCAAGAATGTCCTTTAGATAGTCAGGTGAAGTTCCGTGCAAGCATTGATGGGTAATGAGAGCAGTTTTGTACTGAATTCTGTAGGTGACAGGAAGCCAATGGAGGTTATGGAGAATGGGTGTAATATGTTTACTTAGAGTAAATATACCACTGGGTGCATTTCTTTGGCCCTAGGCCCTAGGACTGTTTTTTTTAAATACCCAAAGTAGAGTAAAAAAAAACATTAAAAAGTGAATTTTGCATCTGTGGTCCCCTTTAAGTTATTTAAGTTACGTAATTAAGCCTTTCACATATACTGTATTAGCCTGGCCCTCGCCATTCCTACGCAGCTCCGCTCAATTCTCATTTCCCTTCCTAGTCCAAAGCGAAGTGAAGGACATGGGTCTGGTATCAACCAGGCTAATACTGTATATGTAATTTGTATTTTTCGTCCGGAGTATTTCCAGATCGCATGAAAGTGGCTAAGGTGTTACCTCTTTTTAAAAGTGGTGCTAAATCTGAGTTCAACAATTACAGACCAATATCATTACTGGCACAATTTTCAAAAATATTGGAGAAACTGTTTGTTATCAGGATGGATCAATTTGTTGAAAATTTTAATATTCTCACAGATAATCAATATGGATTCAGAACAGGAAATTCAACATCCATGGCTCTGATGCAGTTAATGGAATTATAACTACAGCAGTGGATCATAAACAGTATTGTGTGGGTGTTTTTGTTGATCTAAAAAAAGTGTTTGATACAGTTGATCATAATACTGTATACTCCTTGACAAGTTACATAGATATGGTATTAGAGGATTGATTGGCATTGAAATGGGTTTGTAGTTATTTGAGTGATAGGAAACAGTTTGTGCAAATGGATGAGGTTAAATCCGAGCTCAGCACTATTACATGTGGAGTTCCTCAGAGATCGATACTAGGACCCAAATTTATTTATGTTATACATAAATGATTTGGTACAGGTCTCAGGGCTCCTGAAGTGCATTCTTTTTGCTGATGACACCACTTTTTTTGGTAGTGGTGACAATATCGAACAAACTTTGAAACTAATAATGACAGAACTTGGTAAAATTCAGACTTGGTTTAAAAATTAATTAATAAATTAATGTTGAATCTGGGTAAAACTTGCTACATGATATTTAGTAATAAAAATAAATCAATTGATGTACCATTTTTAATTGATGGATCTGAGATTCAGAGAGTTCATGAAGTAAGGTTCTTGGGCATCACCATTGATGATAAATTATCCTGGATTCTTGGGCATCACCATTGATGATAAATTATCCTGGATTCTTGGGCATCACCATTGATGATAAATTATCCTGGAAACAACATATAAGTTCAGTTAAAACTAAACTAAGTCTATTGCAATATTTTACAGAGTTAGAGATTTATTAAATGATAAGGCACTTTATTTGTTGTATAATACATTATTTGTGCCACACTTAATTTATGGTGTTAGCGTTTGGGGTACAGCATGTAAATCAATTACAATGCCTATTTTTATATTACAGAAAAGAGTTATTAGAATTATCACAAGAATGAATTTCCACCATCCATCAAGCATTTTGTTTTATCAAATGAAAATACTGAAGTTTTATGATTTAGTTGATCACAATATTTTGTTAGTTTTGTATAAAGCACAGAATAATGCACTTCCTTCAAATATTCAAAAATATTTTGTTAGAAGAACGAGTAGTTATAATCTTAAGGGGATGAATGTTTTTGTTAAGCCATATTTTAGGACTAGTTCACGGGGAAGATCTACCTTAATTCAAGGAATAGGGTTATGGAATGAATTGGAATCAGACATTAAAGTGATTCATTCGATGGCTGTTTTCAAAAGACTGATTAAGTTTAATTGGTTAAAATTATACATTTAGATGTGTTGGAACTTTAATGTTGTATGTGATACAGAAAGTGTAAAATATATAATATAAAATTAAAAATTGTAAATTTAGTAGTTCTTTATCTTGGAAATCAAGTGAGTTGGTTGTATAAAGAGTTTATTGAAGGTTGAAACTAAGTTATGGAAATCAAATGAGTTGGTTATATGAATTGTTTATTGGAGTATAAGGGGCAGAAAAAACAAGATTTTTTCTTCTTCTGCCGCCTTTCATTTTATATATGCCTTTTTTTATTTTCAGAGTCAGAGTCTTTATTGTCATTTGCACCGCATGTGGTACATGTGATGAAAACGAGATTATGTACACGGGGTCCCAGTTACATCCAACAACAAATGCAAGAGAAAAACAGTAATAACATCTAGAATTAACTAAGAAAAACATCAACTAGTAATACACTAAGCCTAATATAGTGGAAATAAACAGCAGCACGAACATGAGTTTGTATGAGCAGATGGTCACAGATGAACACAGATGAACACAGCAACAAGAAAACAGATCAGCATCAGCATGATGTGATATTTTGCAGTGTTTATTTTTTATTTTATTTTATTTTATTTTTTTTCTCCTACTGTATGTATTATTGTTGTGTGTTTTTTATCAAATGAATCAATCAATCAATCAATAACTGCTGGACGTCCGGCCCCTCCACTTTCAGTAACTGTGGCCCCCTGAGCAGTTCAGTTGAACTGCCCACATGAAGACTGTACTCTCCAACTCTTGTAAATTTATTTTTCTTTTTAATTGTATTTATTTATTTTAGATTTTTTCCCCCCATAGACGTGTGGACCTCTTCAGGTTTGGGGTTAATTCGTTGAATAAGTGTCTGCAGAAGGTCTTCAGATGTGCACCAATAACAGGTTGGGTTGCAAAATTAGAAATAATGAAAATTTGCAGTTCATATGCAGATTAACACAAAGTCAACGATGCAATGAAATGTTCCATGTAAGAAGAACCAGTTCGACTTGCTGAAAGAAAATATATTAGAATATATTAATACGGTGATTTGAGTTTATTTTCCTCGCATATCTAAGCGCACGTATTGCACACTAATATTCAATCTTTGTTGTGCACTTTTGCGGCTTACTTTAGCTGCTGCGGACTACGTCCCAAATAATTAAGCATAGCTTTTACTTGGTTTGGTTTTGTTTAGATTCGATCCCTTGGTATCTTGGGGATCTTATGCAATTATTTTGTAAAAAAACTATTCCTTTCTTTCCATTATTATTATTTTGTATTGCTGGGTTGCAATCACGTGACCCGGAAGTGGCGCGAAATTCAGATGCGGGGCAGGAAGTGATTTTCCCCAGTTCAAAACACAGCAGAATGGATTACAGCAAGTATGCCAAAGCCCTAAATAAACTGGCGAGGACGAGTTTTGGGTTAACCATTTAGGATCAAAAGAAGCTTTAAATGGTTGTCGACTTGTTTCTGCCCGGGTGAGTAGTGAGATGTATTATTTATTTAGTAATTAGCCTATGCTAACTACGCTATCGCTAATGCTAACAACAAGTTTAGTTAGCCCCCTGTTATTTCTATGTGCGTGGATCTACTTAAAAATAATATATTTAGCTTCTGTAAAGCCAAATTCGTGCTGGAGTTGTATGTGTTAACGTTGAGTCATATGCATTTCTACACTGTAGGTCAGAGATCTACAGTAACTCCATTAAAAAGGTAAGTTAATGTACTGAAAATATTATGATTTTTTTTGTTTTGATAATACAGTATCATCAAGGTGATCGTATCTTCTTTGTAACTTCAGATACTAGCTGGTTAAACTCAAGGTGGCCATACATGGGAGCCTCACCAGATGGAGTCGTTTCATGTGACTGTCATGGAGCCAGGGTGTGTGAAATCAAGGTAAAATTTATTTCTCAAAAGGTTTGGACTACTGCACTGCAGACTTAGCTTTTTTAGATTTTTCTACCTGGATTATTGAGCATGCATTAGGGTACTGCACTGCAGACTTTGCGCACCTCACAGTATGAATGTTACAACTATAATTTTTTACTCAAATCTTTGTTGTTTGCATATTTCACAGCATGTAGCCGTAGTTTTGGGGATGGTCTTGCAGTTTGTGGGATGTTGCCTTGTTTCCAGTTAAAAAATGTGTGACCTTTCCATCACCTTTTAAAACTTAGTCCAGATTAATACATTCTTACCTGTGGAACACACCTGGTTGACAGAGACATAAATATAGTCTCATTTTCTAACATTGGTGTTGGATAGTGAAATGAGTGAAACACAATCTTTAAAAACGTATCATATTGAAATGTTTTGGAGACTACCGTATTTATTTTTTATGTCTAAGTTTCATTGTCTTGTCCTTCAGTGCCCACAGAGCAAACAGCATGAAGTCGGTCTGAGGATGTGTGCTGGACAGCCTGGTTTTTGTCTCGTCGTCTCGTCAAGGTTGGAGATTCTGTACAACTGGATAGGAACCATCCTTATTACCATCAGCTCCAGGATCAGATTCACATTGTGGATGTACAATATTGTGATTTTGTAGTATGGAGTGAAAATGATATTTATGTGGAAAGAATTCTGCCAGATGACCAGCTGTGGGAAACAGCAGTTCCCAAAATTCAGCACTATTTTACACATTGCATCCTACCTGAAATCCTGGGACAGAAATCCACACGTGACTAACCAATCTAAGAATCAAGAATGTTATTTGGAGTAGTTGATGAAAGGAGTTTGAAAAGTTTATACAAATTTAAACAGTTGCTCTTTTTTTCCCCAAAAACATTTGTCACTACCATAACATGTTTCAGCTACACCTGTAGCAAGCACTCTGCAGAAGGGTCATGTGATGTTGTTACATGTCATGACAGCTGTTTTTTATTTACAATA
Source organism: Garcialebias charrua (assembly GCA_038048925.1). Classification (NCBI taxonomy): domain Eukaryota; kingdom Metazoa; phylum Chordata; class Actinopteri; order Cyprinodontiformes; family Rivulidae; genus Garcialebias; species Garcialebias charrua. Next base: position 32,544 of record JBBPBX010034244.1, read on the forward strand.
ATCTTAATTGAAAAGTTAAGTATGTTAAATCAAATGATATATTTAAATCAATATGAGATTAGCTTGTGAATTTCAAAGGTGTTCTAATATGTTAAATAACAGCACATACAAATGTCATATGTCACAAATGTTGCAAAATGAGTCTACTTCAGAAAAATGTTTTTATTTCAATAGCAAAACTCATGTCATTTTAACTGACCAATATTC
>JBBPBX010034245.1:3619-18204 GCA_038048925.1 Garcialebias charrua
TATTTCACACAAAAATGGGTGAAATACAAATGCACACATTGTTTTCAATGTTTGGCTAAAATTGTTCTGTCTGTCATTCCCATTATCAGATTATATTAGTTTAATATTAGTTTAAAACTTTGACATAAACAATGGCGGGCGACATGCATACCTTAAAAGAATGCTAGGCCTTAAATTGAATAAAAATGTATTTCTCTGGCTCCGTGCGTCTGTAGAATTTGATATTAGACGTGCGATCCATCTGTATATAAAGCATGGTTATGAGCAGATGTTTGATCATTTCAGAGGCCTATAAAAGGGTGATTGGGCTGCCAGTGGCTGCTGTAATATTGATTGATAGTGGGCAGGTGGGGGCCACAGCTCTGCCCTCAGACACACTCTGTTTATTTATACAGTCTGCCGTCTGCCCACCTTACCCACAATAAGGCCACACTCACTGGATTTACAGTCACCGGCAGTGAAAGAAATACATGGTAATAATGCTGCGTAGCCCTGAGGAGTAACAAAACATTTTTAGTCCTGACTTCCCGCACTCATGCTGTGTGAGTTATTTCAGGTTGCATCTCAGGCATGTATGAAGTGCACGGCAACTCGGCTCTCCACAACTATCCATTATTTGCTGCCCTGGGGCCAACATAACTTGGATCCTATAATGAGAGGCTGTAATGATTGTATTTGCATATTTGAATTTGATTTTCAATTATGTATCTCTGATATTGTTGTCCTGGATGCTGTACTGTGGAGGCATTGAACTGAACTGCTTGGCTGTAATAGATTGAGTTCCTTATTAAACATGCAAAGAGAAGTGTTGATCCATACGCGGTTTTGATTATGACCCAATTTACACTCTTTGCACATTTTCATTTTCACTGCTAATGCTTTTTAAACTAATGGCCTGGCATTCTGTGAATGAATGCATATCACCCACTGACCCACATTCTTCTGTGCTACAGTGTTAATCTAAAACCATGAGTAAATGACAATACGCTCTAATCTCATGCAATTTAAGGAGATCTTGCATGAACTGTTCGCTCTTGAAGATGTGTTGAGGACGACTCTCAGCTACTCCTGCACCAAATCTGTTTCATTATAATTTAAATCAACAGATTTATAGTCACTTTTGTGTTAGCTGTGGGTTTAATTTCAACAATTAACTGGTTGTAAATGTATATTTTATATACTGTATACTTGTTTGGGAGTTTCACAAAAATCCATCCTGTGTTTCATGAGATATTTTGCTAACAGATATTCTGGGTTACTGGAAAGAGTTAGTAGCAAAGTTTTAAGTAAAACTGTTGTGCAATGTGTAGCACACTCAATGTGTGTCTTCAGACACCACAGCAGCAAGTTGTAGCTTAAGATCTGTAAACTTGACTGAGCTATAAAGTCATTTTTGTTCTGGCTAATGTTGATTAATTTTGGCTGCCATTTTAAATTTGGGGGATTCAAAAAAAAAAATGATTATTTTGAAAGTTTTACTGAAATCTGTCCAGTGGTCTATGCGTATTTTGCTTAAAAGTAAAAAAAATATTAAAATAATTGTTTGATAAAAGTACTGGAAAAGTTTTCAACACAGCTATGTGTAAATCAGAGTTTTAGACATTTTTATGTTTGCTGACATTCCAGAGCTGTGGTGGCCATCTTGAATGGAGTTGACTCCAAAAGTTATTCACATCAGATATCAACCCTGTAGTGATACAACCCCGTGTCTAAAACTCTTAGTAGTACACTTTTCTGAGGCCCTCAAGAAGACGAGTGGACACTATTTTATTTACATTTATTTTGAATCAAGAGACACAAATCAGAAGAGACTTTCTTTAATTTGTGTTAATTCAGAATTAATCAACACAATCACTTCAATATACTGTATTGATCATGGTTTATACTGTTAGAATGTTGATCACTTCTTCATATGATGAATCCAAGTATCACCTGTTGTTATTCATATGAACAGTATATTCTTAATATGTGAATGATCTTACTAAGTTGCTATATTTTTTCTATGTCTAAAAGTTGAAGAACAAGTCTGAATAATCTGTTAGTATTTGTGTGAAATGTTTAGAGACACTATGATCACGTCTTTAGACTAAACTTGTCGCCTGTCTCCTTTTTCTGAAAACAAATCCCTCTACGCTCAAAACAGATTCTCTGTTTTTGACACCTGCCAGTCTTCTGACGCACTATCTTCTATCCGAGTGACCTTCATGCACTCTAACTCCTTCCACTGGTTCGTCTGAACCAATCGGAGAAGAACAAGTCACTGATCTCAGATCCTTTCTAAAAAAGTTCTAAGCTTTTGCTGGAATTTTTGGGAGTTCTCGAGGAAGTTGGGATGTGAAACTTTCTCTTTGAAACTGTGGACGTCCGACCAAGAGTCAAGGGTCCGCGTCTTCAGCAAGGTTTAAACAGCACGTCAGCTGTAAACCATTCGAGTGTCACAGCTCCAAGCTGTGAACTCTTTCTGGAAGTTGTTATCTTGAAAACCAAACCGGAGCTGAGGTCATTACTCTGTAGCCGTTTTCGCATTGCACGGCCCTCCCCAGTCCGGCTCGTCTCTTGTTGGCCCAGAGCCAGCCCTGGCCCGCCGCCGTTCATTACGCACTGTCCGGAGAGCAAGCCTTGAAGTGGGTGGGGTGTTCTCTTGAAGTGGGTGGGGTGTTCACTTGACGTGGGTGGAGTGTTCTTGTGTGCGCGCTTACAGTGTTTTAAGAGAGGACACCCCTAAAAAAATATTTGTTAGCTGAATATATATATTAGTTTTTCTGAGTTTAATTTTTGTTAATAACTGATTACAAATCAGCTTATGTATCAGCTTATGTTAGAACGTAAATAACACGAAGCGCGCACCCATTTCCGCCTTTCCGCGCAACCTGAATGTCATTAAAATATAACTAATATTGTCTAACTCTTGCGCGCAGCCAGGGTTTTAAAATATAACTAATAATCTCTAACTTCTACGTGCAGCTAGAATGTTAAGAGGAGTGTTTGCTATATAGGTAAAGTGGACACCTAAAAAACCAGTCTGCTGCTGTAGCTCAAAGAGATCGTCACTGCTCTTACACTCTTTTATCTTGACCCGAGGAAGCGGGTTCGCTTCCCACCTGGTACGAAGTAATTTTACTTTTTTTTTATTGGAGTAAATAAAAAGGAGTTGTGTTAACCAAACAAACTCCTTTTTATTTACTCCAATAAAAAAAAAGTAAAATTACTTCGTACCAGGTGGGAAGCGAACCCGCTTCCTCTGGTCAAAATAAAAGAGTGTAAGAGCAGTGACAATCTCTTTGAGCTACAGCGGCAGACTGGTTTTTAAGGTGTCCACTTTACCTATATACCAAACACTCCTCTTAACATTCTAGCTGCACGTAGAAGTTAGAGATTATTAGTTATATTTTAAAACCCTGGCTGCGCGCAAGAGTTAGACAATATTAGTTATATTTTAATGACATTCAGGTCGCGCGGAAAGGCAGAAATGGGTGCGCGCTTCGTGTTATTTACGTCCTAACATAAGCTGAATTGTAATCAGTCATTAACAAAAATTTAACTCAGAAACACTGATTCAGCTAACAATTATTTTAGGGGTTTCTGTAGTTAAATATTAATGAAATCAGCTCGCGCTGGCTGAGGTTGTTGTTTGAATGAGTCCCGCCCCTGCTGCAAACAACGAATCAAATGTGAGCAACATGACGTCAAACTGGGTCCGTGGGGCCGGCCCAATAAGAACCACGGTGGAGATAGTTCCAAAACTAGGGCGGATCCCGGGCGGAAAAGGAGAATGCGAACATGCCGAACCCGGGTTAGAACCAGGGTGGAGCCGGGGAGAGCCGGGGAGGGCCGTGCAGTGCGAAAACGGCTTGTGAGGCAGAAGCGGGCCTCACGAGACCGTGGCAAGATGGACGTGTGTCGCCTGTAAAACGCCGCAGGACGTGCGCGTATGGCTTGACTAATTTACCAGAGTCGAGACAAGAAAATCTTCACAAAGGCAAAATGTCGTTGTTCATCACGGTACGGAAGTCCAGCCGAACCGACCAGAGGATGTGCCTTTTCTGGTTAAACTTATATCAAAATATTTCCCTTTAACTCCCTCCATCTTTCATCTTCCAACTCTGAAACTTTCTTCTTATTTAAGCCAGTGAAATTAAGCTAAATGCCTGCAGAATAAGTAAATATGCCAGCTATTACTTGTGTTCTGTTGTTTTAATTTTAAGTCTGTCTACAGTTAGGAAATTCTGATCGATCCAATCTGTAAATATGTTGTGATGTAATTTTATGATTTGTTATTAAATGATTCTATCTTTGGTAGGTCAAATATAATAACGTTTCTTGTCAACTGCATCCCTCCAAGTCACAGAACTTATTGATATTAAACTGAAAAAGTGAGAACCCGTGAAATTGGATAATTTTGTGTAAGATAAAATCTGCTCAAATTTACATCTAAGTATAGGTAAAATCAGTAAACTGACTAAGTGCTTATATATTATTACAACCCTCAGATTAATTTCTGAAAGATTATTTAATACAACTATTTTCAGAGAAAATCCAATGCAGACATGTTCCTCCATTTAGTTTTCTACATCGTCTTACAACCGAACAGTTTTTTTTGTTGTTGTTATTCTCAATTTGTATGCAACCTGTTTGATTGTCTACTGTTGTCTTTGTTGTTCATTAAAATCAGGTCTCCCTGAGACTCAATGGGATTAACCTGTATAAATAAAGGTTGAATGAAAATTAGTTGAGTATTTTGCTAATGCTACAAACATACAAACAAAGACAAAGGCAAAAACTTTATCTCTCCGCTCTCGACTTTTCTTTTGGAAGCGGGAGACAATCAAAGTTGGAATAAAACGCGTTGAACAATAAAGGTCCTATGCTGGAAGCCCGTTTGATTTCAGATTGACTGACATGTAAAAAAAAAAAAAATGATACAGCGTGAGTTTCTCCTTCATGGCATCACCAGTGCTCAGCTTTGTTTTTCTGTTCCAGCATTCCAGGCTGTGAAGGAGTCGGTGGTGGGATGTGGGCTTCCCCTCGGAGTGTGTCTTCTGTTCACCGGAGCCTGCAGTGTCTCGGGGAGTTCTCTGTGTCCCCGACAGGAACATGCGCTGCTCAGCCTGTCCACCGATCAGAGCTGCGAGCCTCAGATCAGTGGCACTGCCTGGCCTCCGGGTTCTTCTTTATGGCCGTGTGGCCAAGTGGCTGGCTCTCTGCTGCGCACACGGCAGCCCTCCAGATGGATGCTAGGATGGCAGAGGCCACAGGGCTGAAAATCCCATCAAGCAGCAGTTCCAGGCCCTTGCACTGAGAAGATGAAGCACGCCTGCGCAGCATGGTCCAAACCTTTCTGCACCCTCTATCCCTTTCATGCACCTCTTTCTTGTGCTCTCTCTTCTCCCATTTATTCTTCTTTTTTACTGGCCAACCTCATGGCCAACCAGCCAGAACATGGAGTGAGGCCCTGGGGGTCTGTGGCCCTCGCTTGTTAAATAAAGGGGCTGGCTGGCTGATTGATAGACCCTCAGCACCTAACACGTTTCCCACTTCGCTGCCTCAGATACGAATCCTTTGTTGGTCAGGCCTGCGTTAGCATTTGTTAAATGCGCTGTGTGATGGATGACACCAATTTCCCTCCAAAACCCAGATGAGCCACTGAAGCACCTTTCCCACTCCCCCCTGGTCTGCCCCCAGGTAAACCCCCCATGAGCGTGAGAGGACAGGAGTATTCAAAAACAGTATCAATCAAACAGCCGTGTGCACGGCGGCAGCGGCGATGCGCCATTTCAATTATGCATCTGTTCTTTGCTGTTCGACGTTTCATTCAAACCCTCACCCCACGTTCAGTACACACAGAGAGGCCGAACTCTGGGCCCCACCAAAGGCTGCACTTCTGCTATTTAAATGCACTTTTGTCACCATTTTCTCAGATTCCATTACTTTACCACATTATAATAGACCACAATGAATAAAACTCAATGTTTGGAGCTTTATTGCTTCTGTTTCAGCCACAATAAAGCAAATTACCTCCTTGTGGTTGAATTCCACTGCAAGTCTTTCAACTTAAATTTTACATCAAGCTCACCTTCTGTTCCTCAGTTCAGGGGCTGGGAGATGTCCAAACGTGTATTTTTACAGAACACTATGATGTCATTGACGTCAAATAGAAATCTTTTCAAAGTAATGCCTGATCATTTCTTCCTGACAGACATTTGTGCTGCTTTTGTTCTGACTGTTTTAGCTTTATAGCTTTACATTTTATTTCGAGAAATGTTATTGTTTATTTGCCACAATACTCAAAGCACCCGAATGATTCAATCCAGTTCAGTTTATTTATACAGCGCCAAGTCACAACAGAAGTCATCTGAGGGCACTGAACAGAAACATTCATATATAAAATAATATTTTTACATGAATTATCTGAGGAGCAGACTGCTTTGAATTTAACTCCATCACAGACTCTCATCTTGAGCAAGCATGAAGGTGACAGTGGAAAGGAAAATCCACCTAATGAGGAAGAAACCTTTAGCAGAACCAGGCTCATGACAAATGGACATCTGCTTCAACCGGCTGGGTTTGGTAGGAACAGATACACAATGGCAGGTCAAGAATCGCATGTTAAGATAGAAATAATATATCAAATGAAAACTATTCAATTTTAACAATTAATTTAAGGAAATGAGGTCAGTTTGTAGTAGTCTAAGCCTATAGCAGCATAACAAGCCAACACTAATTATAGGATTTATCAAAAAGGAAAGTCTTAAATCCAGTCTTAAAACTGGACAATGTGTCAGCCTCACGAACAGAAACTGGAAGTTGGTTCCACATGAGAGGAGCCTGACAACTAAAAGATCTTCCTCCCATTCTGCTTTTGGAAACTCCATAGGGACCACGAGTAAACCTGCAGTCTGGGAGCGATGGTCATAATGCTGCGTAGCCCTGAGGAGTAACAAAACATGCTTCTATTAGAAAAATATAGAACAATAAGACCTGTAATATAAGATGGAGCTAGGTTGTTGAGGGCTTTGTAGGTTAGAAGTAAGATTTTTAATTCTGGACTTGACAGGGAGCCATTGGAGAGAAGCTAAAACTGGAGCGATGTGATCTCTCCTAACTCATGTTAAGACTCTGGCAGCAGCTTTTTGGATCAACTGAAGACTTTTTAAAGAAGTTTTTGGACACCCAGATAATAAACCATTGCACTAGTCCAGTCTTGATGTGACAAATGCATGAACCAGTTTTTCTGCATAATTTTTAGATATGATGGTTCTAATTTTAGTGATATTGCACAGATGGAAGAAGGAGGTTCTAGTAACTGTTTTAATGTGGGGAATAAAAGACATGTCCTGATTTTTTATTTTAAACACCAAGATTTTTAACATGAGAACTGGAGGCCAGATTAATGTCATCCAAGGAGGGAGAAAGACTGAAAAATGCATTCCCAAGATGCTCAGGTTCAAAAACTAAAAACTCATTCTTGTCTGTGTTCAAAAGCAGAAAATTTAGGGTCATCCATATTTTTATGTCTTGAAGACATGTTTGTAGTCTAAGTCAGTGTTTTTCAACCTTTTTTGAGCCAAGGCACAGTGTTTTCATTGAAAAAATCACGAGGCACACCACCAACCAAAATTGTAAACAAAGATACTCTGTATCCACCTATATTAAATATATAGTCATTCTTATCAAAGTGTCTTGAATAGAAATGAAATAAACACAAAAAAGTATATTTATTATATTTTATATTTCTTATTTCAAATTGCACTTAAAGGTGCAGTCTGCAGTTTCTGAAGTGCAGTCTGTAAGTTTTCTAAAAATATATTTTTAACATATTTCTTCACTCTGTCACTATCTCCTGACAGACTGATGTTAGACAAAGTAATCTCTGAAAAAAACTATAGTCCCCTTGCTTCTCCAGGTGTTACTAAAAGCATTTCTAAAAAGCCACAGTGACCCGCCGTTAACCAGCCAATAAAAACAGAGTTTGTAACCAGCCAATAAAAACAGAGCTTGAATTTGAATTAAAGCAGAGCAAGGGGGAGCAGAGCCATATATGGCTCTGAGGGGGAGGGATCAGAATGCTTTGCCTGTTGAAAATTTTTCTAAGTGCTGCGTTCTACAGAAACTGCAGACTGCACCTTTAACATGTCTTCAAAAATACACCCGAACAGTGCCACAACAATGTGGTCTTAAATTTAAAGAGGTTGTAGAAAACTTCAAAGTGTTTTACAAACTTACCATAGAACTGTTGGATAGCTTCTCACCACACAAAGCACAACAGAGTCGGTGTCGTTGCGTCCCCAGTAAAAGTAATCTGCCTCGCAGATCTGGTCTTGGAGAGTAGTTTGATGTAAGATTTGTGTGGATGGCTCAAATCATGTAAAATATATAATTTTTTGTTTCTGAAGAGTGACGCACTCAAAAATTTGTTGATGTAAGCGAACCATGAAGTCTCTGAGTAGGAGCAGACTTAGAGCGGCTGCACGAAATCAGACTCTATGAAGCGGACTGACGAGAGCAACGCACCGCTGAAGACACAGAGCTTGAATATCCAACTTCCAACTTGAAAATAACTTCACTGCGGTTATTATTAGATAATTAATTCGATTTCAAAAAATATTTTTAGACCAGTTAAGTGAAATTGGATAATTTCCATGGCACACCTGACGATCACTCGCGGCACACTAGTGTGCCACGGAACAGTGGTTGAAAAACACTGGTCTAAGTAGCTGATAAGATTAATTTGGTTTCATGGACAAATATAACTGTGTATCATCAGCATAACAATGAAAATTTATCCCACGCTGTTTATTGGGGAGTGGTGGCGCAGAGGCTAGAGAAGGTGGGCCTGTGATCCGGTTCAAGCCCCGGTACCGACAACATCAAAAAATGTGGGTGGAAAAAGGTGAAACACCCACACCTGCCTCCACCCTCATTCGCCCCACTCTGGGCCCCTGAGCAAGGCCCTTAACCCCCACTATCTGCTCCCTAAACAGGTCTCTCTTGAAAATGAGTTATCTTAGTCTCAAATGATTGAGACTACTTGTAAAAATAAAGGGTAAACAAAACAAAACAAAAAAGAAAATATACAAGAGTATTGGTCCAAGCACTGAACCCTGAGGAACTCCATGACTAACTTTGGTGTATGATGAAGATACACTATTTACATTGACAAATTGGAATCTATCAGATAGATATGATTTAAACCAATTTAGAGCCCACAAATGTTCTCTTTTCTGTTCCAGTCTATATTTTGTTGCATTATATTAAAGAGATAACTGACCATACACATCATTTTACATGAAATGAGATTTTTATTTTATAAAGAGCAATAATCTTCCTGTCTGTGTCTAAATGTGTTTGTTCATTTGTAATTGTCACTCAACTGTGTTTATCTGTTGGCAAAATATTCCATGAACTACTGAACGGGTTTTAATGAAACCCAAAGTTATCGTTGGATGTTCTTCTACAAGGAAATAACTTAGAGTCGACCCGCTTCAAGATGGCCCCCACAGCTATTTGACATTAGCATCACAAAACTGACCATAATTGAGTCAGTTTTACAAATGGTGAGTTAAAATTTAGTGTGGTGATAGCTGGAGTCTTCTCCAACACAAATTCAGAGTACTAATGTTTTCAAGATCTCACAACATTGAACAAGTAATGATGTAATTGTAATGTAATGTGATAATTGATGTAAATTACAGGGATTGACAAAAACAGCTACAACTCCATCCCTTCTCACCAAAGAAGATCTTAGTTTAAAACAATGAAAGGAAATGGGCAGTATGTGTTCTTTCAAATAATGTTTGGTGTTTAAATAAAATTGTTTTCCATGAAGTGCTATTTTTGTCAAATGTCAAATGACCACTGATACGAAGCTGAACCGTGTTAAAAGATGATGTACAATAATAAGCCTGAAGAGCAAGCAGGAAATAAGTTTAAATTAATATAAAACAACCAAACAAGTTCAGGTGTTTTGAAGTGTGGTGCAGTGAAAATGCTGGGAAGAATTTATATATTTGTGGATAGTAGCTTAAACAACCATGATTTGAATAAACAGAGTTGCTCATTGACAAATTAATGAACAATCTAAGTGCAGCCAAGACAGAACTTATCTTAAAATTACTCCAATTCCCAAAGGTGTACAGTTTTTCATGTGAGCACAATTGTATAAACTTTTAATTTGCTGTTTGTTTTGCACTACAAGGTTAGTTACATTTTGATAATTATTTGCAAGCATAAAAAATAAGTAAAGCAACTTAGTGTAGCACTTTAAGTGTAACCTGTGGCACTTCGGGCGGGAATATCAAACTATATTTGACAAAATCACTGGCAGCAATGTTAGGTTTATTGAAACAGCATTTGAAGAAACTGGTATGAATTTTTTTAAGTGAAGCTTTAAAGCTCCACTGACATCATCTTTTGACTTTTCAAAAAATGGCACAACATATATAAATATTAAGATTGACCCCTGACCGTTTTTGCTAAAATAATGTTAAATGAATGAAAATTACTTCCAAAAACAGTTTAAAATTAGCGCAGTTTTTTTAACACGATAAATAGGGATTTCGCCGTCGCAGGATGATGACGTCATGACAAGGAATTTCTCTACTGCGCAGCTTGAAAACAATGGAGGAGCTACAAACTCGATCCGTCCAATTTAGCCATTTAAAAGTTAATATTTTAGCGGATTGTCTGCAGAGAAGCCAAAGTTATTTCCAGTAAACAGCAGGTTATAATTTTTTTTCAGCTCCTGCTGGTTTTTGGAGACTTTTCACTTCAGGACGTGAGCAGCTCTGTGAGGACTTACAGCATAGTTTCCACAGCACTGAAATGGTAATATATTAGTTAATGGTTCTAATAATTATTCAACATTAATTTATAGTTTAAAAAATTAGTCCCTTTTAAAATATCTGTTAAATATATTATTCTTTTATTTTATTTTGTTTGTGTTTTCAGGTTTCCAGGTCTCCAGTCCATCAGGCTCTTCCTGAACCACTAGTACAACCCAGACTTTCACATCACAGCAGGTAAGATTGCATCAACGAAAAGAATAGTACTCAACAATATTCTTTGATGTAAATCTGTTGATTTTCTGTGGTTCTGATGAGGGAAGTGACAAAGTGGATGCAGCATTCAGCCCATAATGGACCCAGATGTCCCCTGCGTCCAGACCTACAACACCTGGACATCCATGAGCGTGGAGGAGCGAGGAGGTGGTGGAGTCTGAAGAAGTACAAGCAGCAGGATGAGGAGAAACTAGACCGATGTCCCCTGCGTCCAGACCTACAACACCTGGACAGGAGGGTGGACGAGGAGGTGTTGGAGTCATTTTTACAGAGCTGATGAAGTCAAACACCACTTGCATTTTTTAAACTCAATTTTTTTTGATAATCTGTTCATATTAATGTTTCCCCAGAGGTTTTCATTTATTTGATAATATGGGATGGTTTTATTTTAATAAAATGTTTTTTTCAACATTCACCAATTTTGTTTTTACTAAAGTATGAGCTGTGAGTTGTAGATGCACGAATGAAATTAAAACAGATACACAAATATTCTCACAAAGAATAACTCAACACTAACAGATAATATAGTGTACTACTGTAACTTTATTTACACATAACTACAGAAACACTTGGTTCATTGTTATCCTTTTTTTTTCAAACAATATGTTCATTTGAACAGTCAGAAAAAATATTAAATTCATTGATTCATTTTCATCTCAATGCTCTGGCCAGTTGTAGTATTTCTGCATATTTTAATGTCTTGATGCACAAACGTAGCTTTCTGCAGCAGTCCTGATGTTCTACAGATCCTGAAGATGTCTCCATCTGTTGTTGAACAATATCAAGGTTTGTTCTCCACCTCGGTCCACTCTTCAGGTGAAGACATTTCTGTGAATCCTCGCTCCGCCACGCTCATGGATGTCCAGGTGTTGTAGGTCTGGACGCAGGGGACATCTGGGTCCATTATGGGCTGAATGCTGCATCCACTTTGTCACTTCCCTCATCAGAACCACAGAAAATCAACAGATTTACATCAAAGAATATTGTTGAGTACTATTCTTTTCGTTGATGCAATCTTACCTGCTGTGATGTGAAAGTCTGGGTTGTACTAGTGGTTCAGGAAGAGCCTGATGGACTGGAGACCTGGAAACCTGAAAACACAAACAAAATAAAATAAAAGAATAATATATTTAACAGATATTTTAAAAGGGACTAATTTTTTAAACTATAAATTAATGTTGAATAATTATTAGAACCATTAACTAATATATTACCATTTCAGTGCTGTGGAAACTATGCTGTAAGTCCTCACAGAGCTGCTCACGTCCTGAAGTGAAAAGTCTCCAAAAACCAGCAGGAGCTGAAAAAAAATTATAACCTGCTGTTTACTGGAAATAACTTTGGCTTCTCTGCAGACAATCCGCTAAAATATTAACTTTTAAATGGCTAAATTGGACGGATCGAGTTTGTAGCTCCTCCATTGTTTTCAAGCTGCGCAGTAGAGAAATTCCTTGTCATGACGTCATCATCCTGCGACGGCGAAATCCCTATTTATCGTGTTAAAAAAACTGCGCTAATTTTAAACTGTTTTTGGAAGTAATTTTCATTCATTTAACATTATTTTAGCAAAAACGGTCAGGGGTCAATCTTAATATTTATATATGTTGTGCCATTTTTTGAAAAGTCAAAAGATGATGTCAGTGGAGCTTTAAGGTTGCAGCATTCCACTTTATTCCTAAACAGCAGCTTCTCAAGTCAAAAATAAACTATATATAAAAACTGAGCTCATTCAAAGAGGTATTTACAACAGGTAAGATAATTATTGTTCATCATCTGTCCATAGAATCCCACTTCAAGAGGTATTAGCTGCCTCTTTACCTTTGTAATGTTAATAAAACAAACATGACGTTATATTTTCTTGTTGGCCCATTTAAGTTAACAAATGTTGCTACTTTGACAAAGTCCCTCTAAAGACAGACCATGCTCTGAAATCCTCCCAGGCTGCAGAGGAGAGTCAGCGTGATGCAGCGCGCTGAACAGACAGGTGAAAAAGATAAACAGATGTGAGACGAGTCTCTGGAGTCTCAGGTTCATTTGTTACCAAGCGAGGACAGACATATTCCTGTCAGACAAGCCACGGCAGCACCAGATGCGAGGTCATTCGAGTTACGGAGTGAAAATCTCTGCTTAAGGACAAAGAATCTCTCCTCACACAAGAGATGGCCGTGAGGTTTTATTTCCCCTGTGGTCATCTACAATAAATGCTCATTCTGCATTTGGCCTCAAGGAGCCAGAAAGCTTTTATTTTATTTTTTTTGGTCAAATGAAGTTGAATCATCTTCATTTGTCTTTTTTTTTTTTTTTTGCTTTATTTTTTATAAATATGTTATCTGTGTAAGATTCAAATGGAAGCAAAAAGCAGAGAAAATTCCACTTTATTTTAAAATTAATTTAAAAAAAATTGAGATCAGCTCCAACAGTGAATGCTAACATTTAAAGCAGAGATCTATGAGTTGTGACTGATAACCACACAAAATTGTAGGTCAAGATCTGTAAAAATGACTGGATTATAGCACGTTTTAATGTGTCCAAAAGTCAATCAAATACTGTACAGTACAGAGGAACTTCTACTGATTATTTCATGAAAATCTCAATAAAATCTGCCAAGTGGTTTCTAAAATATTTAACTAACAGACAACCAGAGTTGACTATTGACAAAGTTTTAAACACAGATCAGTTTACACTCAGAGTCTAACCAGGGAGTTGGTTTCATCAACCACCACACCAAATTTCAGCTCATTAACTGTAAATCTGGCTGTGCAAGATCCGTGTTTACAGTTAGGTGTTTTAGCCGTGGCAGCCATCTTGAATCCAGCTGACTCCAAAAGTGAATCAGTCATAGATGTGCATCCATTATTATTTCCTGAAAGTCTCATTGGAAGCTGTTCTGTGATTCACTGGTTATTTTGCTAACAGTAGACAAATAAACACACCAAATATGGACAAAGACCTTATCGCATTCACCTTCAGCATCGAGCGACAACCAGCACGAGGCAGGCAACAGAGCTGATAGGACGTTAAAAAAATCAATGCAGGTCTGGACAGCTAACTATACGAGGACCTTGGCCTGAGCAAAGGAACCAAAGACGTAAACTTGGGGGGTAAACAAAGTGAAGAGGCGCTAATTACAATGTGAGACCAGCTGTGAGGGGAGCAGGAACTTGAAAACTTGGTTTGTTATCATTCTCATCAGCGTTGGTACCAAACATTATTAAAGTCAGGGTACAGAATGGGATGATGCCAAAGAAACTATAATTCCACTGTTTGCTTGCTTTTCAGACCACCAGTTTGAATATAATGTATATTTGACCTTATATATACGTCATTCAGAGGACATCCTCAGACACAAACATATTTTACTGAGAATATGGACAGGTACTTGAGACACGGTGGCTCCTAACCAGAACAACTGGCACCTCTCCTCTGCAGATGGACACGCAGGTGGGCTCACAGGTGGAGAGAGGGGAGGGGAGAGCTCTGCCAGTTATGTGTCCTGTTTGGCAAGATTGTGTGTGTGTGTGTGTGTGT
>JBBPBX010034245.1:20217-32746 GCA_038048925.1 Garcialebias charrua
TTGCTCTCTGGCCTCACATCACGAACCGCCAGATGATTTATTGATCTCAACAAACGTCTCCAAATAGCCTGCATTATTGTTTCATCACCTTGTCATTATTGCCCCGTGATGAGTGTGGGATAAAAAAAATAAAAGGTAGAAGACCCTCCAGGGTGTCTCTTTTAATATCGGACCAATTGGCACAGAACTTTTTATGTATTGCAGAGCTGCAAGAGGTCAGAGAGGCTCAGTGATTACATGGGCAGCCGCCTGACAGAAATCTGTTGATTTATTTTCTGTACTTTCGTAGAACGATTGTGTGATGATGGCAAAGTGGCAAATGCAAAAAATTAACATGTTTATTTATCACCCAACACCAAAAGTGGACAATTATGTTCTGTCTTTGGTTGTGTTTGTGTCTGCTGGCAAAATATCTCATGAACCACTGAATTTACTTTAGTGAAACAAGCAGAAAGTCAACTTTTGGAGTCAACCCAATTCAAAATGGCTGCCACAGCTGGCTAAATTTATAAAACACAAAAATAGCTACAACTCTATTAGACTAGCCTGACCAGTATATCGGTAGGGCCGGTATTTTAGGTCAATATTTATTTACCTTTACTTAACCAGGCAATTCCCATTGAGATCACAGATGGCTTTTGACAAGGAGACCTGGGGCCTCATGTATCAAAGACTTGCGTGGATTTCTTACTGAAAAGTGACGTACGGTCAAATCCAGAAAAGTGTCTACGCACAAAAGAATCCAGATGTATCAAGCTGTGCGTACACCGGTATCCACGCACATTCCTTTTGTACATCACAATGAACGTGGAACTGAGCGCACGTCAGACACCTCCCCTGACACGCCTTCATTTACATATGTTAAACAGATGCAAATTACTTCCTGCATGTGTGAAGGACATGTTTGTTTGATCCCTGCGCGATCAGAAATCATTTCTAGATTCAGGAAAACAATGGATTTAATATAATATGAGTGAGGACAAACATCCCAAGTAAGAATAGTAATAAACTGTGTTCATCACGCAAAGAACGAGTGATTGTGTGCCGGTATTCGTGTGCGCGCACGCTGCTGTCAGGTGCGCCACCGGCTCATTCATTCATTCTGAGTGAAAATATTAACTTTGCGCACGAGTTAATTACCATAATTACTGTAAACACAGAGGAACTTACTTGGATGTTTGCTAGAACATAGATCTTCGTTTATTTAATAGATGATATGAAGAAACGAGTCTCTGCGTCTCAGTGGAGACTTTTCATGACATGACGTGATGTTGGAGTCTCCAAAGCGCGCGCTGCAGCCTTGTGCGCAATCTGTTTGTCTGTGAAGCTTTTACTCCCATACAAGTTATAAATGGTGTACTTTCACGTGTCATTTTGGAGACATCTACAATAAACACAGATAATGACACACCTCCACTGCCGTGTAACACCGGCGAGGGTGCACGCGCGCTCAAAGCGCGACCATAACTCAGCCTTTGGGATCATATGGATGAGACCATTCCATTGGACATGAATCGGCTTTGTGTGGACTGGACTGGCACAGCCCTGATCGACCTGCCAGCTCCCTCTAAGCTCCTGTGGAACCCCAGTTTCTGCACGTGCACGCGTGATGCGCGGCCCCTGTGTTGCGCCAGTGCGCAGCAGTGCCAAACTGAAAAATGATTATTTCTGAAAACGGCTGATAAGCCATATCCTAGATCAGAGAATTATATCTGTTTATAAATAAATGCTCTGCGTGTTACACTATCTATATCCTCCAGTAAGGCTGAATGTATCCGTTCCTGTTACATTTATTTTTTGCACAACTTTGCGCGTCCATGTGGATGTACTTGTTAATCGTGTGTTTGGTGGGAATATTAATCATTTTCACATCATGAACAGTTAATAGTAATAATAATAATAATAATAATAATAATAATAATAATGAATTCAATTTATAACGCACCTTTCATTAATGAAAATCTCAAAGTGCTACAAAGTGCAACAGAATTAAATGTCGATAAAACAAATAATAAAACAGTTAAAATCAACAACAGTATCAACTCAGATCAAAAGTAGAATCATGAGGAGGAAGAGTATGCTCGGTTAAAAAGAAAGGTCTTCAAGCCGCTCTTAAAGTCAACCACAGACTGTGGGGCTTCAGTTTCTCAGAAGCACCTGTAAGTGTCGCCAAAGGAACAAGAACCACAGAAACGTGCGTACGCAAGCAGGGGAGCTGGCGTGGAAATGTACGTGGATGCACAGATATTTACGTTCATTTCAGTTTTGATACATACGGGGTTTTGCGTGGAAAGTGACGTGCGCAATGTTTTTGTGCGCACGCACGGTTGATACATGAGGCCCCTGGGCCTGAAGGCAGACTAACATGCATGTTTTGGATGTGTGGGAGGAAACCGGAGTACCCGGAGAAAACCCACTCAAGCACGAGAAGTACATGCAAACTCCACTAAGAAAGACCCCAGGTCCAATCGGGTATTGAACCCTGGACCTTCTTGCTGTGAGGCAACCGTGTCAACCACTGAGCCGTCGTGCGGTCAATATATCATATCCATATACAGTAGACGTATTGGTATCGGTGATAATTGTCCCATTATGCGATGATATAAACACTTCTAATTTTCACCCCTAAAATACTGCTGTAATTGTACAATGTAGCCAGCAGAGGGCGCATGAAGACTACTTTCAAGTCATAGCCTGAAGTTTCACTTGTGACGTTCAGCGCAGATGAAGCAGAGAGCAATACTGTGTAGTGCATATGTGCCAAACTCAAGGCCCAGGAGCCAAACGTGGCCCTTGTTGACATCTTATCTGGCCCCCAAGATGAGATGGAAATGTAAAACACTTCTGTCTCTTGATTTTTTTTTAAGTAATCTTTGATCATGACGTCGAAAGCACAACAGAGAACATGAGACCAAGCAAACTCTTGTTGAGGAACCTGTGACCAAGAAAATAGGCTGATTTGAGTTCATGTAGATTCTGAAATTGGCCCTTAGTTTGAAAAAGGTTATAATTTTGGCCCCCTTTTGTAAGTTCGACAGTGTATTCTGCCGAACAGGGCATGGTAAGTTTATTTTAACTGATTTGTAAAATTTTAAAAATCAATAATAATTTCAATCCACCAACTCGCTTGTCATTTACTACGTGCCTCTCAAGTTAGCAAGCTAATGTTGGTGTTCAGTTACTTGCACCACCTTCACATTGTGTCAGTAATTATAGCAACAAGTCTTGTTGGATTGAGCTTCCAGTAACGTTGTCTTAATGAAATGCATCTGAAATCTTTACTTCTCTGCAGAGGAAAATCAACTCTGCTGCAGTCAATAGGCCTTCACCGTTAAGTGACTGTAAACAATGAACTTCCCTGTTCATTTCGTTGTTTAATTTATATTTTTATAACACACTTGATAACTTTATGGTGAATAGTGGAAGACAGAAAATGTGAACACACGTTGGGAAGACTGTATTTATGACCAGTGCACCACTTGTAAACCTATGGGTCTAGGTATAGCAATATGATTTGATTAGCTTCATGGTTGCTAACAGCTGTGCTAAATAACAAGCCCTGCTCCACTCACTGTTTTCTTAGATTCTTGGGGGTGAACACAGCTAAAAGATTTCAGCCAATACAGTATATTGGTTATCGGTAGTCGCCCCTCCCTCCGAATATTGGTATCGGCAATAGCCAAAATTTATGGGCTCCAATGTACTGGTGATAGCTGAGGACTCTCCAACTTAATTTCTGAGTGTTAATAGATTGTGCAATGTTTGTTTAAAATTTTAACACTATTTGGAGTCCATGATGTTCGTTAGCAAAATATCACATGAACCATTGGACAAATTTAAATGACATTTACATAATCACTGAATTAATAACCACAACTGATATTCAAGATGGCCCCCACAGCTAAATGACATTAGCAAACACCAAAAAAATGTCTATAACTCGGTCAGTTGTAAAGATATTTAGATCAAATTGATGTGGTAGTAGCTGGAAGACATCCTCATCCTAGATGAATCATTCACTACACAATCTCAGAATAACACCTCGCTCAGAATATTGCATTAAGCTGTTTATAGTTTTCAAGGTGACAAAAAACTCAAGATGTTCTTTGTCTAAAGCTCAGGCACAAAAGATTACGTTAATCCTTCAAAAGAAAATGTCTTTAGGCATTTACTGTGAATAGACGTTGCTTGTTTAGTAATGTCAAAGTGGCAAATGCAGCATTTTTATGTTTTGCTGAAAAGTGTGTTAATTAAAATGCAAGCACAAATACAGTAAATGATCACACTTTATTATATTTGTACAAAAGCACTTCACAAATTAATACTTATTTAGTCTCATGCAAATATTCCTGACTTAACAAATTTAAAAAAAACACACCAAAAAGGAGTTAAGAGCACCAAATGCTAAGAATTATAAAGTCCAGGAAGCTAACATAGAAAGTAAGAGAATCTGAGGCAGAAATAGCCTCAGAGATTGGCCTGGCCCAGATGCTAAGTGAGAACTGCTATAAATAGACATGTTTTTCTAACACGAAGTCAAAAGACACCAATAAACCCACTGAGGTCAACACATGGGCCGTAAGTCAAAGTACACGTTAGCTTAAGACTTGCACAACGGGTCAAAGGCAGAAAGCATCAATATACAAGATTTTTAAAGGTCAGTTTAGAATATTAAATAAAAAATAAGAGCAGACAATGTCCTGGCTTCACTATTAATGTCATGTTTTATTATAACAAAGGAATTTTCCAGTCGTTTTTTGAAATGGGAGGAAAAGCTGGGAATATCTTAGTTGTAAACAGCTTCAGTTTGGATACATTGAGTTTTAACTCCCAGGACCGAGGAGCTAATCCAAAAACAGCCAAGACAAAAGTGGATTTTTGCCATTTTAAAACAGCTCTAAGCTCAAAAATGTAACAGTAGTTCATTCAAATATTCTAATTAAAATTACTATTAATTTTACATTAGTTATTTTGGCAGAAATATTATATTCCCTCCAGAACTGACAAGTGTGCACCAAGAACGTAATGCAGCGAGCTGCTGCTGCCACAATTAGACCTGCAAATAACCACAGTGAAGAGCTAATTTCAAAAGAAATAATAAAGGTTTATAAAATGTTAAGATATTTTAGATCTGAGATCTTTCAACGATCTCTGTTGTGCCCAGTGGGTCCATTAGCTCGTCTGTCCTGCCCAAAATAAACTCCATTTTCCAAACCGAGGCTGTCCAAAAAGCCATCTACAACAAGTAAGATATTAAATGTTCATAACATAATTTCCATTGAAACCATTTTCAAAATCACTGATGTACTGTAGTGTTTTACAAAAAAAAAAGAATCTTTTTCTGTTTTCTTTAAATGGATGGGTTGTAATGGATGTAATTAAACCAAAGGATGTCCTTCCTTCTAATGATATATACAGTAGTACAGTACTTTGAATTAAACCAAAGTATTTTTGAAAAATCAAACTTGGCAGCATAGAGAAGGCTTCTTGGAGAAACTCTGTGGTTTGTCAGTGATTCTGTTTGCCGCCCTGCACTTTTATGAGATGATCAATGTCTGTTTCATGTATGAACATTAAAACAGACAATCTTTCAAGAAGTTCTTTGATTCAGAACTGAGGAAAAAACAGCTTGCAGCTACTGCAAGAAAATTCAGGGACAGCATTACCGTATGTCTGCAGGGAGAAACATCATTATGTCCCGCAGCAATCGTGATACAATTTAAATTATAACCCTTTGAAAAAATCCGTAGGAATTTCAAATTCTAGCATAAATATAATTACTTTCTTCATGTAATTTTTAAATTGACAACAAAACCACAGAAAATCCTCCAGAAATAGCTTATTTTTGACGTTGCAGTTAATCTATTAGACATGATAGCAGTTGTTTAACTGCAGAATCATCATTAAAAAGAGTTGTAAGGCACTTTAAACACTTCAGCCTGAAAAAAGCTGTTACCTGAGGAAGAGTATTAAATATTTAGAAGACTATAAAAGGCACCTTCTCCTTGGCTAAAAGTAGTTACAAGACACTGTGCTGCGCAAATGAAAGCGCAGGCGCTTTGTAATGATTAAACTTCAAGCTTTTGTACCGATAAGTGAAGCATTAAACCTGTCTTCTTGGTTAAGTGTCAACAACAGAAGCGTGGAGCGGTCATTAGCGTCGCAGGAGAGCAGCACATCACAGGCTGGCACGAGAACTACAATCTGCTTAATGGCGACAATGACCCACCTTCAGTTGTTTGGACTAAAACGACATTCATAAAGCTGTTAAACCTCAAACATACCAGCTGTATTGTGTGTAATTCACACTTGTCTTCCCTTTGTAACACTTTTTGAAATATAAGACTTGTATCCTTGTAGCATTCAACAAAAATGTGTTTTTAACACTGATTTCATAAGCTTTAAAACATATGACAATTATTTTCAACATGCTAGCTAAAGTTACAAATCGGACAAATACTGCTGTATAAATGGTTGCCACTTTGTTGTCTTGTGACTTCTTGTTGCTGTGCAACATTTGACTATTATATTTAACTCATAATACAATAAAAGTCACATTCTATGAAATTAAATATGACAGAGTTGGGTGGTATTTTCTTTTCTTTATACTGTACTGTTAGTAGGCCTGTCACTATAACAAATTTTGCTGTGCAATTAATTGTCTCAGAAATTATTGCGATAAACGATATTGTTTGAAATTATTCAATGTCAAATTTTAGAAGAAATATCGATTTGTTTGGAGTGTAGTACCTCTTTTGACCACCTGATGACAGTATAAGACTGTTTGAACCAAAGGATGGATAATTGAGCAGCGTGTCACTTTCAGAAAAATGGGAGCGAGGGCCCTTGACGTGACATGGCGGACGCTTGGTGATATGAGCTCTTTAGCATAGCATTTTTCACAAAAAGCTTTTAATAAAAAATCAGTACAAGTTCTCAGCTTCTTTTTGCAAAGAAAAACAGCTTTTTACACAAAGGCACAGGTTTCAATCGTGAATTATGGCGCTTCGACAAGACAGAGATTTATTCCCGAGGTCAGCCTGTTAGCTTAGCTCGTAGTTTAGTTTCTCAGCTTAGCTGCTTTTAACAATCCAAAAATGTGATTTTGGACAGTTAAAACGGATTTTAAAGAGAAAGGGAGGGGTCAGTCAATAGCACCGGAGTTGAGCCGTGTCTTCACTAGAAAGAGAGACACGAAGAAACGATAAAGCCAATAAATGAAAATGAGGTCAATAATTTTCATTCATCATGCGATTAATTGATTTATTGTTTATCGCGACAGGCCTAGCTGTTAGACCCTTCTCAGGTATTGTTTATTACTGTACTGGAATAACCATTTGCCTAGAAAAGGTTTTCAGGTATGCAATTTATAACATTTTATGGCCTCTAATATATTTGTATCCTAACTTCTGATCCAACAAACACTTTTTTGAATAATATCGCATCATGAAACAAAATCGTTGATTAATAAATATTATTTTAAGCTAAACGATGTGTTGCATTACAGAATTGTATAGCACATGTACAACTTTGCCGTTGTTAAGATATACAGTATAGCTACCAGCAGACTGGAGGCAGCAGGCTGAAAATTTGCCAGCTGATTTAAAGGTGTGCTTGAAGCAGGTAGTGTCAGATTTCAACTATCATCGTTTTTTAAATCACAGGTAATAAGTAACCAGCAGCTCTGCTCCTGCTTGTTTTTATGTTTGAATGTACTGTACATTATTTTTATAATTAACTCAGCCAGTTTTACCAATACTGAGCTAAACTTTCATGTGGTAGTAGCTGAGTCATTCCCACCTTATACTCTGGGCATTAGCACATTGCACAATATTTATTTTTAAAACTTTGCTTTTTTATGAAACTTTCAGAAAGTAATCATCGGATGAACCGGTACCTCTACAACCGACTACCGGTAAGTTATGGGGTCAAACTAAGATGGCAACCATAGCAAATTGACCTTAGTCAACACAACGACTATAACTTGGTCAAATTTGCAAATAATGAGCTAAAGTTTGTTATACCGGTAATAGTAGCCGAGAGTCATTTATAACATAGTCTGAAGCACTAATACAGCTCACAAGAGCTCATATCATGAGAATGCACATAATTTACTAGGTTTGACCAAAATAAGTATAAGTGTCATTGTTTTAATTATAAATTAATCTCAGTTTAAATCTCTGGCATGGAAGGCAGCAGGAAATATGCATTGCAAATATATAGTCATATCTTAATTTCAGACACTTTGTTGATAAAACAAACAAATATATAATAAAATCCTGCATCAACATTGCAGAACTATATGGACATTTCTAGTTCTCCACCTAAACAGTAGGCACCACCACTGAGTAAAATAATACCACTAAACTGGAGGAATGGCACCAGAAGTCGCAGAACAAAATGTACAATTTTCATATAAAAACATAACAACACAGTTTCAATGTATCCACTCATTACCAGGACAAACGTTGCAGCAGAGTTCCAATGTCAACCCAATGTCAATATTCAAAGCTGTAGTGTTGCTATTTGCATAGCCTGATATGCAGTAAGACCATCAAACCATCATGCAAATATCATCAAATTCAAAGATCATTGGAAACCTTTTTCATTAAAAAGTAAAATAATAATATCTTTTTACACAATGTCTCCGGTGTACCAAAACTTAAACACTTTCTATGCCCAGACAAAGTAGGCAATTTCATCTAAGTCAACAGAATAGTCTGTGAGGTGAAGGGGCTCTTTGATTTCAAATCTCTCCCCCTTATAGCTTCTCCAGTTACCAGCTGGGAGGTAGATGTCACGCTCCTGCTTTCCAGGCTCTAAAACTGGAGCTACCATGAGGTCATCCCCGATCAGGAACTGTGAGTCAATTTTATAAGCTGTCTCATCACCTGTAGCGATCCACCATAAAGGGCGTATGATTGGGTCCCCAGTGTCCAGAACTTCGCCTGCCAGCTCAAGAACACGTGGTGCCACAATACTTTCATGAATGGCTGTGTATTTCCGAGCAATTTCAACCACCTCATTGTCGTATTCCCATGGTGGAATAGAAAACTGCATGGCAGGCATGAAGGCTGAGAGCTCCAACCAGCGAATGTAAAGTTCTCGATCAGGTAATATCCGACCTCCCTCTGTGTGGTTCTGATAAGCGTTCCCGCCAATCATGTCTGGTAGGATGAACTGATAGCCAAGGATGCTGATGGTGAGCACTGTGGGAATAAGGGATTTAAGACCCAGCTCATAGCCCCACACAGAATCTCTATCAACAGGGCTAAAGAAGCAAGATATATTCTGGGACTGGTATCCACTG
Source organism: Garcialebias charrua (assembly GCA_038048925.1). NCBI lineage: Eukaryota > Metazoa > Chordata > Actinopteri > Cyprinodontiformes > Rivulidae > Garcialebias > Garcialebias charrua. Next base: position 29,528 of record JBBPBX010034245.1, read on the forward strand.
CGCAGCTCAGCTCGGTCATTGTAGTGGATAGCCATTTCTGTGTAACGTCTTGTGAAAAAACTTGGGTCACGAATTGGGTTCTTGGTGCTAAACTTCCATGGTAAGTAGTTGGTCTCCCCTGCATCAAATTTAAACGAAGACACCCCATACTTGGAACGCAGTGAACGTAAATGGGAGGCAAACCAATCACGGGCTTCTGGATTTGTAAAGTCCAAAATACCACCAATGCCATTCCACCAACGCACTAAAGCTGGTAGCTGGCCTGTAGGCTCCCGGACAAACAAACCCCTCTCCACACAGGTATGGAAGTTGTCTGACTCATAGTTAACAAAAGGATGAATCCAGAGAGAGACCAGAAATCCATCAGATTTAAGTTTTTGAAACATGGCCGAAGCATTGGGGAACTTAACTGGGTCAAACTCAAAATCTCCATAGCGCTTTGTGTAGCTGTCATCTAGTTCCAGGTGGCTACAGTTAAAGTTGTTTTTACGAATATTGGTAGCAAATGACAAAAGTTTTTCTTGGTCGATATTACGTTTGTATAAGGCCCAAGTTGACCAAATGGGATGCTCAAACATGACTTTGGCAGGCACTTTGTAAGGTTTGTTAAAGTATCTTCGGACCATGTACTTGTGTATAGATGTCACATCCGAGCCTACGCAAACTCTGTAGCTAAGTTCAGCACATGGTGGCTCCCCTGGGTTTGGTCTGAAGGGACTATCATTGTATCGAGCCTGGAAGTACATGGTCTTCTCAGTGTCATTCCAGCCAAGGTGAAAAGGCACAGAATTATTGATCTTAATGGCGGTGGCATTGGATGAGAGCCAGTAACTCTCCAAGATTCCACCAAACTCATTCCGATTTGAGTAGATGTCGCTTGTAACAAACGGTTTGGGAGCCTGTTGGCCAGATAAAGAAATAGGCCAATGCTGAATTGCTGATAAAGCACCTCCATACCAATGTGCAAACTTATAGGTCATGGCATGCTCAACAGGAATGTCAGAAACCAGTTCCTCCCACCGCACTCGGTAGCACTGCACTGTGTCCTTGGGTCGAACCGTCTCGATGAAAAATTTAAGTTTTCTGTCAGTGGTGCGATCACATCGAAGAATCTCTCCTTCTTTAGAGCAGGAGTCTAAATCAAGGGTCCCAGATCTGTAGATGTAAAAACAATTAGTTTGTTTGTTTTTTGTAGATTAACATTGCACTTGTATGAAATGACAAAAACTATAAAAAAATTTAAATAAATAAAAAGGTTTATATTCATAGTACATTCTTCAATGATTTTTGATCAACCTAAAATTGACAAGTTGCATAGGTATGGTATTAGAGGATTGGCGTTACAATGGATACGTACCCGGTAGTTATTTGAGGGAAAGGACACAGTTTGTTCAAATAGATTATGTGAAATCTGAGTATAGCACAATCACTTGTGGAGTCCCACAAGGATCGGTGTTGGGACCAAAGTTATTTATTTTGTATATTAATGATTTGGTAAAGGTGTCTGGTCTTCTTCAATGCATCTTATTTGCTGACGATACTACATTTTTTAGTTTTGGTAAAATTATTGAACAAACAATGGAATTGATGACGACTGAACTTGACAAAGTTCAGTTCTGGTTCAAACTTAATAAATTATCATTAAATTTAGATAAAACCAACTATATGATTTTTAGTAATAAAGATAAATCTATTGATGTTTCATTTAAAATTGATGGTTCTGAAATGTGTAGAGTCCATGAGGTCAAGTTTTTGGGTGTTATAATTGACGAAAAATCGTCTTGGAAACAACATACAGTATAAGTTCTGTCAATTTTTTATTTTTATTTAAATCTATTTCAGTATTCTACAGAGTTAGAGATCTATTGAATGACAAGGCATTGTATCTGTTATACAATATACTTATTGTTCCACATTTGATTTATTGTGTTGGTGTTTGGGGTAAGGCGTGTAGATCAATTACAAAACCTATTTTTTGTTTTGCAAAAGAGAGTTATAAGAATTGTAGCCAGAAAACCTTATCGTCATCCAACAAGTATATTCTTTTATCAGATGAAATTACTGAAGTTTTACGATCTGGTGGATTATAATATTTTGTTAATGATGTATAGAGCTCATAATAATGTATTGCCTTTGAATGTTCAGATGTACAAGTATTTTGTTAAATGATTGAGTTGTTATAATCTCAAGGGAACTGATATGTTTGTTAAACCTAGGTATAGGACTAGTTTGAAAAGAAGGACTGCAATAGTTCAGGGAGTTAGGTTATGGAACGAAGAGGAAACTGACATTAAAGAAGCTAAATCAATACCTATGTTTAAAAGAAAGATCAAGGATAAATTGTTAAGGAAATACAGCATGTTTAACGAAGACACGAGTTTAAATAGTAATTCTTGTGATTAAGGGAGTTAATGAGTTATATGTTTTTTTTTTGTCAATCCATCCATCCATCTTCTTCCGCTTATCCGGGGTCGGGTCGCGGGGGTAGCAGCCTAAGTAGGGAGGCCCAGACTTCCCTCTCCCCAGCCACTTGGAGCAGCTCCTCTGGGGGAATCCCAAGGCGTTCCCAGGCCAGCCGAGAAACATAGTCCCTCCAGCGTGTCCTGGGTCTTCCTCTGGGTCTCCTCCCGGTGGGACATGCCCGGAACACCTCACCAGGGAGGCGTCCAGGAGGCATCCTAACCAGATGCCCGAGCCACCTCAACTGGCTCCTCTCGATGTGGAGAAGCAGCGGCTCTACTCCGAGTCCCTCCCGGATGACTGAGCTTCTCACCCTATCTCTAAGGGAGAGTCCAGCCACCCTGCGGAGAAAACTCATTTCAGCCGCTTGTATCCGAGATCTTGTTCTTTCGGTCATAACCCAAAGCTCATGACCATAGATGAGGGTGGGAACGTAGATCGATCGGTAAATTGAGAGCTTTGCCTTTCGACTCAGCTCTCTCTTCACCACGACAGACCGGTACAGCGCCCGCTTCACTGCGGACGCTGCACCTATCCGCCTATCGATCTCACGCTCCAGTTTTCCCTCATTCGTGAACAAGATCCCGAGATACTTAAACTCCTCCACTTGGGGCAGGACCTCCTCCCCGACCCGGAGAGGGCATGCTACCCTTTTCCGGCTCAAGACCATGGCCTCGGATTTGGAGGAACTGATCCTCATCCCGGCCGCATCACACTCGGCTGCAAACCGCTCCAGTGAAAGTTGTAAATCACGAACTG
>JBBPBX010034246.1:0-17756 GCA_038048925.1 Garcialebias charrua
TGGACCCCTTACCGATAGCCTTGGCCCCCCCTCGGCCCCCCCAGCAATAAAAGTCTAGCTCCGCCACTGACAACCATATGTACAAATGTTTCTTCAAGTCTTACCATTTTACACTCTATGAACCAAAAAGCTGTGTGTTGTTGTCTCTAACGTGAAATGAAAGCTGAACACTGACCTTGGACCTGGATCTGTGTGGAGTGGGTCAGGTTCCCCTCTGAGTTAGACACGTGGCATTTATACACCCCTGAAAAGTTTTGTGTGACTGATCCCAGAGACAAGGTGCCGTTGAGCACCTAAAAAGAAACGAGGGTAAAGAGTACGATGGTTAAAGACAAAGAGAAAAGAGGGACGTGTAACAAATACACATCTACCACCCTTGTACTTCTAATGAAGTACTGCATGAAGTATTTAATTAGAATACTGCAGTGCCACCTGCTGATGTGCCTCACTTTTATTTTTTCATGTTTCTCTATTGGGCTCTCGTCTTTGTGCCAGACCACAGTCGGTCGAGGGTTGCCATGAGCTCCGCAGCTGAGAGTCAGAGAGTCTCCGAGCAGAACCTCCACAAAAGTTGGTGGTGTCATAATAAACAAAGGTGGAGCTGGAACAAAACCAGGAAAACAAAATTACAAAAAAGGGAATTGAATCAGGAAGTCTTTTAAAAATACGTTAAACGGGGCAGCTAAAACACATCACTAAGGTCTCTGTAAAGTTTAGAGTTATTGTGTGAGCACTTATGAAGCATTCACACTAATGGGATCCATTTGTCTACCGTAAGTTATTCTGTGCGTTTCTCGTCCGGCAGTTTTCAAACTATTTCAAAAAATCATAAATAAAAACGTTCAGCTCTTTCAGGACAATCCTGCTCTGACTTTTGGTTTTGGTGCAGCTTTAGCTTTTTGAAATATTTAGCCTTTTTTTCTAACAGAAAATGAATTGAGCTCATTTCACATCCTTCAGATCTGTTTACAACCTTTTACTGCTCCTATCATTTTTTGTTTGGCTTCAGCTTCTTTGTGCAAATGTAAACATTTTTTCAGCTATTTTCAGCTGATTTGTGCTCCTTTCAGATTCTTTCCGTTAACTACAACATTTTTGTGCTTCTTCTAATTTCTTTCAGCTTTTTCTATAATTTCAGCTACTATATAGCGGGTTTATGCTAATTTAAGCCTTTTCAGCTCAGCATTTTTTGCACTAATTTAAACATTTTTCAGGCTAATTCAGCAAAAATGCGCTCCCTTTTTCCTTCTGGTAATTTAAGCTTCTTTCTGAAATGTTTAGCTACCATATTTTCCGGTGTATAGGTCGCACCTTTTTATCATTTTTTTTATGGCCTGCGACTTATACTCAGGTGCGACCTATATATGTTTTTTTCTATAAAATAAGCTGATTTGTAATCATTTATTAACAAAAATTAAACTGAGACACACTCTTACAATAATGTCAGCTAACAAATATATATTTTTAGGTGTTTATCCTGCTAAAATTATTCATTTATTAAAGAAAAGTTCAGCTCAGACACATATTTGCTATAATTTTTTATCAAACAATTAATTGTTTTTAAGTGTTAATCTTCTTAAAAGCCTTGCTGTGCGCTCCTGTGGAAGAGACATTTGCAGCAGAGCTAAACACGGTCCACATTTTGACGTAGGTGCGACCTATACTCAGGTGCGACCTATATATGGATTTTTCCCAATTCTTTGACAATAATTGGATGGTGCGACCTATACTCAGGTGCGACCTATACACCAGAAAATACTGTACTTTTCAGCTGGTTTTATGTAAATGTAATCTTTTTTCAAATAATTTCCACTTTTATGTCCTTATTTCTGCTTCTTGCAGCAAACATGTTCTTTCTGCTTTCTTCTGTTAATTTCAGCTTGTTCCACCTTTTCAGCTACCTTTTAAGAAAATGTCTTAGCTAATTTCAGCTGTTCTGATAAATTCCAAAATTTTCTTGGTAATTTCTGCTACTTTCTGCTTAATTAACTTCTTTTTGCAAATTTAACCTTGTTGTGCTCTTTTCAGATATTTTCTGCTTTATCTGCTATTTCAGCTACAACTTAGCTGTTTTATGCTAATTTTAGCCTTTTCAGCTAATTTCACATTTGTTAAGCTCAATTCAACTCTTTCTACTTCCTTCTAGTCGGTTAAGCTTCTTTCTGCCTTTTCAGCTATTTTTCAGCTGTTTTTTGCTAATTACAGCCGTTTTTAGCTGATTTCCTAATTTTTGTGCTCATTTCTTCTTATTTAAACCTAATTCAGCAAACGTGTTCTTTCTGCATTCTTCAGCAAACTTAGGCTTGTTCTTTAATTTCAGCTAAATTTCACAGTTTTTAGCTCATTTCAGCTGTTTTTCAGCGAGTTCTTCAGCAATAAGCATCCAGACTGCATTTTCGCAGGAAATGCAATTTCTCTAGTTAATCTTGTTAAAACCATGTCAAATTGCATCAGAACTTTGTATTTTGTTGCACACGTGTCTGTTCAATACAAGCTGTGAGATCATTTATTTTAAAACGGCACAGGATCACTGAACTGGACAACCTTCTATGAAACATGTCACTACTGCTTATATGCAACACTCTGTGCGGAGTGTCTGAGGATTATTAAAGGCATTCTTAGGGAACAACAAATGAAATTCAATACATGCAAGTTCTAACGCAGTTATGTACAAAACGGGTCAGCTGCAACCTGATGCAGCTTATGTAGGCCACATGTGTGAAGCCTAAGAGTGAAGACATGTGAGATGAAAGCTTTGGGACAATTAGCGTCATTCACACATGCATTGACCGGGTCTTTACAGCAGGCCAAGCATAAAGATGTAAGCACCATATGGATCCAGTAACAACGCACAGGAAATTCAGCCTTCACAGCTGCAGCCACGTTTCATGCTGTGATTGATCTAAATAAAGACGCCGCCAGTGACGTGCAACAAAGTGAGCAGCTCCCACGTCCCCGAGACCCTGCAGTGCTGCACCTGTGATGGAGAGGAAGGTCCATGTGCCGTTCTGAAAGTCATCGGTTTTGCTGTCCAGGAGGAGGATGCGACATTCGAACCAGCCCTCATCCTCCAGGGTGAGCCGTTCTATGAGCAGAGAGGCGCCCCGAGTCAGAGACACACGCCCTGTGGGAGGAAGGGTAAGGGTGGAAAAACAAAGAGGAAAAAAAAAGGTTAAAACACACGAGCACACACACACACACACAGAGGCAGACAGGCAGAGTCAGCATGTGCAGGAAAAGGGCTTATCATGCAGAGGACACAGACATTTACTGTCACAAAGGCCACCGTCGACCTGATGAACACTTGGTTGAGACAAATCCACACACACAATGAAAACCAGCTGTAATTTTCATGTTTGTAATAAATTAAATTTATAAAAGCATTAGAAGTGTTGAATCAAATCAACAAACTTGAGCTTTTTAACAAAATAAAAATACATAAAATTGCAAAACCAAGCTTTCTCACAGCAGTATAGCACCTTTCTATCTGATCAAGACACTCAAAGCTCTTTACAACACAATCTGTGTCCTCTTTTACCTATTCATACAGCATCTACTAGATCTATACAAAGCTAACTGAACAAATCATTCTAAAGAGACTGAGCTTTATCATATTCATACACCGAAGGCAATGAGGGGTTCAGTGTCTTGCCCAGGGACACTTTGGCATGCTGGTGGATTCGAACCCCCAACTCTTGCATTGGAGGACGACTGCTCTAACCGCTCAGCCACAGCCGCCCACAGTTGTTTGGAAAATGCGTGCAGATTGTGGGTTTGCATCTTGAGCAATGACAGCTTCAGTCAGTGAGGACAGATAAATAATACAACTAGAGTGGCTGTGGTGCCATTTAAAAAACAACTAAATAAACTGGATTTAAAATGGTTTACAACAGAAGTGAAGTTTGTAAAAAAAATGAATAAATAAAATAGTTTTCAGAGCTAAACACAATTGCTGCTGTTGTAGCACCAAAAACCAAAGCATGCTGTCTCACCATGTATTTATTTCTCACTTGTGTGGCTTCATCACTATGACAAGACGAGGTGGGCCAGGCCTGAAGCCTCAGAGCCACAAACAATTAGCAGAGGGTAGCTTAGTCCTGTTTTTCAACCAATGACAAGAAGAATCCTGTCACGCAGCCAGAGAAGATCTCTATTTTTTATTATATTTTATAAGTTTTCTTCCTGATGGAACTGTTGATATTGCAAAATGTACGTCATTTGGTTGAAAAAAAAAAGGAAGCGTATCCACTCTTTAATTACACTCATCCTCAAGCTTATGCAGACCACAGCACAGCAGTGGAAATTGTTGGGATTTAATATATTGGCTCAGATGATGAGAAAGCCAGTGGCCCTGAGGTGGAGTTCAAACGCATGAATCACCAGAGTTATGGTTAAAATGATACACAAGATGACAGATGAAGACAGGGTCTTGTCATTTGTGGTTTGGGAGGGGAAAGTAAAGAGCTAGAATGAGCATGCCAAAAATTCCTGAATCGCTCAAATAAAAAGCACATTTGAGTCATTCTTATTTTTTATTCAGTAGTTTTAATCTGAAAGATGGACATGTACAAGAGGGCTTGAAGAAGTGAGTCACTTGTGTTCCTCGTTCAGGGGCAAAGGAGCAAGAGAAGCAATGTGAAGCATGGCAGATGCACACACACAAACACAGATGGATCCATGTATGAGAACACACACCCCTCTACCACACACACACACACACACACACACACACACACACACACAGAGGACCCAGCTTCCTCTGCCCTCTCTGTTCTTCTTACAACTTCTTGCCAGGCTTTGAAACTTGATCTGCTAGTTGCCTGGTGACTGCAGCCTGGTCTTTAGGTGCACCCCCTCCTTTTATTTGGTCTCTCAATGAACTCTTTTTTTTTTTTTTTTTTTTTTGGGCCCTTCAATCTGAGGGCTTTAAACGACAGGAGGATGCATGCAGGGGGGAAAACGCACACGATGCTCATACCAGTCCCAGCCAGAGCAGTTTGAAAGTAAACACAGAAATGTGAACAAATTCCCAGAAACCTGTTCTGCCTTATACAGTTCAGAGGAATTTTGTCTCATCCAATTGTCCTTTAAATTATTATGAAACTATTATATATGCGAGGGGGGGGGGGGACACACATAAAAAAAAACTCAAATTTTAAAGATTTGGGGCAAAATTTGTATATGGCAAAGCATGTTTTCATGCAACCACCATGCAACTTGGATAATATTCTCACGATCTACTGCAGTTTATTTTCCAGGCAGCCGTCTGAATGAAGCCTTAAAACTATAAAAAGCCTTAGGACAGGACACACCGAGAGTAAAGACAGACAACAATAGGTAACAATTAACCCTGCATTCCTGACTGGGGCTGTTGCTGTGCTTAATGATTGACTGACCTCCTAAAAGATGGACGGGCATTAGGTGGGTGGTGCTGGCTCAGAGGCTCCATAAAATGAATACCTTTGCTTTCAGGTCAGCATATTTCAAACAAGTGGGCAGGGCTGGGAGAGGGGAAATGAGCAGGCAGATGATAAGAGGTATGAGGACAGCGCTGGACTTTTTCCTCTAATCTTGCGTCGAGGAATCCTCCCACATGCAACCTTTCCTAATCAGATGTGGAACCAGTTTCTTACTGCAGATTGAAATAAAACAAGACTCTTTCTCATACGGCTAATCCTCATGTGGGCTCACATCATGGGATGCTCGGCGGTCACTGTGGCTAATTGCACCCTAAAACACAGCCTATGGAAATCCCACTGAAACACCACGTGGGTGTGTGTATACATGTTGATTTTCAAAATTTGGTGAGCGCCCTGCCCCCTGAGTCTACACAAGGGAATTCTGCTTTCACTGTCAAACACTTAACCCGTTGCTGTAGCCTCTCCCTCTTGTCCATCACCACAAAGAGACGGCAACGCCCCGCCCACTTCCTCATGCTCTCAGGTTACCATAGCGATGGGAACGAGGAAAAGCCAAGGCTGTAGGTTTAGATTTGAATTCAGTTGCTGTAGAAACACGACACAGTCGCATATGGGTGGAGGGGAGTTGTTCACGCGAGAGGGGTGGGTTTCTACTGTCAGATTTGAAAAATGACATGTGGTGGAAAACGTTTGGGATTTAAAAAAAAAAATGCATTCCATCTAAAAGCTAAAGAAGTAAAGAGAGGAGTGGGAGAAGTAATTAAAGAAAGAAAAAGGAGACTGTTGTTTTCACCTCGTGGTCAGACAAAACACCCAGGCTGCGCAACAAATGCTGCTTTATTCAGATTTGAACGTTGCGTTCAGGGATTAAAAATCTCAGACGGTACTTGGCAGGTGTTCTGCCCCAAAAACGGCTGATGGTTTGATGAAAAGAAACGAAGGTGGAAAAAATGAGAAATGGTCACCCCGTGTTTGAATCAAAGAGGAACTGAGGAAGAGGTTACAGAGAGGTTACTCAAATTATGTGCATTGATAAACCACGGACAACCAATGAGAGGTCGGCCTTTCTGACCTCTGTGATCCAGCAGACACATTCATCACCCCTCCAATGTTCACGAGTCCTTCTCAAGAGACAGACGCCCTTCGACTCTCAAGTCGAACAGAGGGAATGACTGAAACAATAGCTGCTGCTTCGCCTCGTGTCTACCCTCCTCCTTATTCTTTTCATCCAGTGGCTATCATATGACAACTCCAATCCACCTAGAAATGAGTCCTTGTTTCTAACAGGTTGCGTTGCAGTGCAGCCAAGTGTAGAAAATGGAAACACTAATCCACCGGTGCTGTTTGAACTCTAAGACGCAGCCTCTTCATATTAGTGAGGCAGGTTCTCACCCAGTGGGTGGCAGGTTAGAAACGACTCAACTTACAGAGTGGTGCTGCTAGCTGGTGCCTTCTCTCTCTGATCTCCTCTTTGTCTTCACTCAACGCAACTTCTTGCAGGCCAAACTATTACGGTTCCATTGATGCAAACACACTTTGAGCTGGCAAATTGAAGTTGGTGAGTTTTATGCTAGAGCTGCACAATATACAGTAGTCCCTCGCTACTTCGCGGTTCGTTTATCGCGGACTCGCCCTATCGTGGTTTTTCAAAAAAAGATTGGACATGATACACAATTGGCTGATTGATGGACGAGCCATACGATCTGCAAGGAATTTTTATTTAAAATATATTATTTTAAATTATTTAGCACTCGCTGCAGCTTTGTGCAACCCATACTGCAGGATAAACTTCCTGCTGCAGCTGATCAGCTGTTCACCGTGCAGAGCGGACAAGTGGGCGTGGCCAAGAACGCTTGCAGGTGTCAAAGAGCAGAGGAGACAGGGAGCTGAAATCATGACATTCTGTGCTTTTTTTGTTTTCTTTTGAGCATTTAGAGTTTAGAAACGTTGTTTAGAATATTGCAAGAGTGTGGGAAGGGTTTAAAATGCCTATATGCCACCACTCCCCTATTATGATCGGAAGATCGCCGGTTCAAGCCCCGGTACCGACAACAACACCCACACCTGCCTCCACCCTCATTCGCCCCCACTTTGGGCCCCTGAGCAAGCCAAGGCCCTTAACCCCCACCATCTGCTCCCTAAACAGGTCTCTCTTGAAAATGAGTTCTCGTGGCTCAATGAGACTACCTGGATAAATAAAGGTAAATGAAAAAAAAAAAAATATATATATATATACAGTACATATTATATATGCATTTTAAACCCTTATATATGCATTTTAAACTAGGGATGTCCCGATCAGGTTTTTCTGACCCCAAGTCCGGGTCCTTTAATTTGAGTATTGGCCGATATCGAGTCCCGATCCGATACTTCTAAAATACATTTTTAAAATGAAGAAAAAAAAAAGAAACAGATCCAGATGTCCCTTAATTTTTATTTTATTTACCTTAACATTTAACAGAGTACTTCTGTGAGGTAGATTGAACAATCAAGTAATAAGATTTTTTTTTTAAATCTTCACATTGAAGTTTAGTGCAACAGTATGAAATAAAAATGTCTAATTTAAAATAAGCAGCTCAACTTAAAATACTCAGCAGGCATGTAAACAAATAAACTTAAAGTGTCAGTGTTATAAAATAAGGCTGTGAGGTAGCTTGAACAATCAAGTAATAATAAGAAATAAATTCTTCACAATGAAGTTTAGTGCAACAGTATGAAATAAAAATGTCTAATTTAAAATAAGCAGCTCAACTTAAAATACTGAGCAGGCATGTAAACAAATAAGAAACTTAAAGTGTCCGTTTTATAAAATAAGGCTAGTAACATGCTTTTCTGAACAGCACTCAACTCTCCTCCTGTGGCTTCACAGAAGGAAGTGTATGTTTTTCTTTATGAGATAAATATAAATTATAAAGTCTCTTGCAGCGTGAGCTGGCTCGTCTTCGGCTGGGTTGTCTGGTTAAACTCTGTGTATTGTGTCGGGTGTTTGTTTCTGATGTGCCTACCGTAATCAGGTTTGTTGTGTTAAAGGGGACCACACATGCAAAATTCACATTTTAATGGTTTTTTTACTCAACTTTGGGTACCGGTTAGCCTGGTTGATACCAGACCCATGTCCTTCACTTCGCTTTGGACTAGGGTCTGGCATCTCTGCCATAGACAACGATTTCTCCTGGAGATTTTTGAATGGACCAATCAGAGAACAGGAGGCAGAGTTTTGTTAGTTTAGCCTGACGAGGTCCAGGCTATCAGATAAATTGCTCAGAAACCACTCGGTGGATATTTTTTCTGCCACCAGTGTGTAATTATATGTCTTTAATTTACTGACTGTTGGCCTAGATGAAACATTTGAGATAAAATTCGATTTTTTATCATTTATTTTCGTAGCGCACCCGAGGCTGTTTGGAAAATATCAAACCGAAACTATTTAATATCCAGCAGATTTGACCATTTCGTGAATTGATTTAGGAACTGTTAAGCTCAGGAACACTTCTGATATAACGTCAGCTATGAACTATATTTTTTCTCAGCAGAGAAATAATAGTTTTTTACCTTGTTTTGATGAAAATTCGTTCGTGGCGGCAGCCATTTTGAATGACGACGTCAGTCGACATCGTTCAAAACTCCGCCTTCTGCTCTCTGATTGCTCAGGAACACTTCTGATATAACGTCAGCTATGAAATCTATTTTTTCTCAGCAGAGAAATAATAGTTTTTTACCTTGTTTTATTGAAAATTCCTTCGTGGCGGCAGCCATTTTGAATGACGACGTCAGTCGACGTCGTTCAAAACTCCGCCTTCTGTTCTCTGATTGGTCCGGTCAAAAATCGGCCGGAGAAATCCTTGTGGATGGGAGAAATGCCAGACCCAGCAGTGAAGGGAAATGAGAATTGAGCGGAGCTGCGTAGGAATGGCGAGGGCCAGGCTAGGTACCGGTATGTACTTTATAAAAAAACAGTCCTAGTGCCAAAAAAATGCACCCAGTGGTTTATTTACTCTAAGTACCAGTATATTTATTTATCTTTGATAGAAACACAAAGTTTTCAAATCCTGCGGTTTGTGACGTCACAAACCGCAGCCACAACCCACTGTAGTGGACCTACCCAGGGTCAAACTAAGGTTTTTGAACTGTCCAGTGATGACCTTTACTGACCTCTCAGTAAAGCAAGACATTTACTACAAATTATTCCATTAGTTGTAATCTGAGAACATAGTCACCAAAAGAGACTATTTCTATCTTTGATTTTATTCTAATGTAATCAAAAGAATAACTTTTGTCATTTTCATGATATATGTTATATGCTATGTTATTCTTTAAATGTGAAGCATGACTGTGTTACTTGATCAAATGAAAGGGTGTCAAAGTTCAGATAAAAGGTCAAACTGACTTACACAGAAGTTGTTTTTGTTGAGTTTCAGCTAAAACTCTAACTAGCGTCTGAGAGTCTTCTCACTCAGATACGTTTCCTAAACAATTTCCTTCTGCGCTGAATTTCACCTTGAATCGTGATAACAAGCGAACTGCTTGACTGGTTCTTTTTTGAACCAATGAGGAAGAGACAAGTCCTCTCTCATCTCAGATCATCTATTAAGTTCTAAGTTTTTGCTGGAACAGGAAGTCTGCTGGGAACTTCAAGATGTGAGGTCGTCTCATAGAGCTGGATGAACTCAGAGCTGGATGAACTCACGTCCCAAAGAGCTGGATGAACTCAGTCAAACGCTAAGGACACGTCATCCAGTTAAGGACTAATAACATGCTGTTATGAGTCCACTTCGAACGAGCGTAAGCTCAAAACTTTTATTCCTTCCTGGAATAAGTTTATCTTGAAGTCAACCAGTAGCTGACATATTTTCTGATGATCGACGCGGATCCGAGGAGACGTTGAAAACGTAAACAAGAACCGGCTCGGACGTGCTGGACCTGCAACGATTCTGTACGCCTGAAAGGCTGGTGTCATCTCTTTATCAGACTCGTCGTCGAAGGTAAAGAGCTGTTTACAAACGTACCTGGATTTCAGCAGAAATCTGATGGGAAGTGTCACTTCTGGTAACATGCTCAAGACAATTTCCTTTAAACCATCTCTCCATCTTTCCTCCTATTCCCTTATCCCTCTCAATCTATCTGGAAACTATTTAAGCCAAAGAGCCACAGACTAAATATAATGACATCCTGTATTTATGTCTGTTGTGTTGCAATTTAAATGTGCTGACGTGTTAAATTGAAAGAAAGTGAAATCATGTCAATCAAGTGTAATGGTGTTAATTTAGTTGATTTATTCTAAATAAATGGTAGTGTCTTTGGCACACCAAACTAAGTTAACGTGTCCATTGTCACTCTATGGCTTCTGTTTTACTTATCCATCATAAAGATCACAGAAATATTGGGTAAACGGAAAAAGAATCCGTTAAATTACTACTGGTAGTCCCCGACTTACGAGCGAGTTCCATCACTAGGGGGCGCTCGTAAGTCAAAAATTTGTAAGTAGGATCACATAGTAAAAAAAAAAAAAATTTTTTTTTTACTTTTTTTATTTTTTATAAATGAATACATGTACAGTACTGGACAGTCACCAAGCACTTAGCCTATCCTAACACAGTTTTTAAAGATGAAGGAATAAGTTGAATTGTCTCCCTTTCACATAAAGGGAGCAAGCTCCCTATGGAGCCTGCAGGGAGGAGGGAGACAATTCAACTGACTCCTTCATCTTTAAAAACTGTGTTAGGATAGGCTAAGTGCTTGGTGACTGTACAGTACTGTACATTTATCTATTTATTAAAAATATACAGTATATACAGTATTTTTATTTTTTATTGTTTTTTATTTATAAATAGATAAATGTACAGTACTGTACAGTCACCAAGCACTTAGCCTATCCTAACACAGTTTTTAAAGATGAAGGAGTCAGTTGAATTGTCTCCCTCCTCCCTGCAGGCTCCATAGGGAGCTTGCTCCCTTTATGTGAAAGGGAGACAATTCAACTTATTCCTTCATCTTTAAAAACTGTGTTAGGATAGGCTAAGTGCTTGGTGACTGTCCAGTACTGTACATGTATTCATTTATAAAAAAAAAAAAAAATAAAAAAAAATAAAAAAAATATTTTTTTTTTTTTTTATTAATGAGATGCATGCTCTTAAGTCCGGGACCTCGTAAGTCAGAGCGCTCGTAAGTCGGGGACTACCTGTATTCAATCTGAATAAGTAAATTAATTAAGGTAAAGAGGTCAGTAGTAACATTGACCTCCCTAAAATCCTTTACATCTGGGTGGCACCGTATGTGTTTAAAGACACAATATGGTGGCTCCCTCATGTTTCCTTCACCACCTCAAACCTGAGTCCAGCCCCTCACCTAGCAACCCCTGGTTAGGCTCAACTCACTTCAGTATAAAAGACGTAACGGTTGTTTTTCCTGATTTCATCTCATCTTTTGTTTAAATGTTCTTAATTTCATGTGTACAGCACTTTGTTGCAGCTGTGGTTGTTTTAAATGGCTTTATAAATAAAGTATAATTGTTATTTTTACGTTTTAGTTCAATTTTTAGCGTATTAGCGATCGCTCCCAACGAGCAGCCGGCAGACGGAAAACGAGCAGACCGCCGGCGAAGAGACCATCTGCGGCTGGGAGCTGGCTGGCTGGTCAGAGGTTGCCTCATACGGATAAATTAACTGGAGACACTCAGTGAACTTTGTGTATATGTCTGGACTGAAGCAGAGATCGCTCCCAAAAGCGCTGCATGCAACGAGCGGACATAAAAGGGCGGAGGATGAACGAGCTATTTTTAGCATCGGATTCGGGCTAAAAGGAGCAGCTCATGGCGGCGCGCGCAGACGGCTTTCGGTAAGTTATCTTAAGCTAGCACTAACAGTAAGTCAAATGAGTAATAAAAAAATAGCTAATTTTAAAACAACAGATTAGAGATACTGGCTCTTACAGAGGGCGGAGTAAATGTAAACAGATCTTTGAAGGGCGTGACCATGAGAGCTCATTATCATAAACCAGTCGTTCAAAACGAAAGTTAAAAATGGCAGAATTAAAAAGGGTATAATTGATTATCTAAGAATTATTTTGTGTATTAAATTGAATGAACAATGTCTGGATAGCCCACAGACTTACCATAAAAATTTTAAAAACCTATCTGTGGTCCCCTTTAAATGCAGCCTTTTCCTTACCTCCTCTTGAAATACGAACTTTACATATCTCACAGTTTGCAAACGCAATATCTTTGTCATCCACTTTAAAATATCTCCACACGACAGACATCGCTGCCCCCACTTCAAGTTAATGCCGCGTTCCGCTTCTTTTTTACGCAGTCACTGCTTTACGGCAGGCACTGCTGCAAAAATATTGTGCATGTTTTGTTACGAGACTATTTGACTCTGTAACACAACATACAGTTAATATAATATTCCCGTTTGTGTTTAGAATAAATATACCGTACACATATATATCTGATCCCTGATCGGTGTGTAACGCCCGATTCAAGTCGAGTCTGAAATCACGTGATCGGGACCGATTTCCGATCATGTGATCGGCTCGGGACATCCCTATTTTAAACCCTTGTGTAATATATATACAGTATATATATATATTTCCTACTTCGCAGTTTTTCACTTATTGTTGGTCTTCAGGGCATACAGATCCCCCGTGATAAACGAGGGACTACTGTTTTGCAAATGTATTGTCATAGCAAAACCAGTGATTTTCAGTGAAATAATTGCTCTGTCAGCAAAAGCCACTATAATTCAAGCACCATGTCTTCATAGTCTTCATGTTAACAACATATATTATTAGTCCAACAGACTCTTTGGCCTTGACGCCCACACCTGGTTTAGATGATGGTTATGACCAAGGGTCTGCAATCTGCGGCTCTGGAGCCACATGTGGCTCTTTGGTCCCTCCGCAGCGACTCTTTCAGACTTTGACCAAAACTGACATAAAACTGAGTTTTATAGGATGTTGTACCCACAATAAAAAATGACTTGCTTTAGCTGTTTTCCTGCCATTTCCTTTGAAAATATGTGGATACTAGTACTAATACACAGAGTAAATTACGTATACTCACTTTGACTTTTTGCTTTATTTCTTCAAAGTAGGATACGTACGCCATTACTCCACAATTAAAAAACACATAAGCATTCACAGTTCATTGTTTAAGTTTTTTAAAAATTGGCAAAGTAATCTTTTTTTTCTTTGTGATAGATTTGCAACCTGGATATGGGCACAAGTGACCCCCTGCTACCCAAAAAGGAAGAAATGGGTAAAAACAATGGATGGATGGAAGGAATCCAGTGTTTGGTCTTGTAAAAATATCAATAAATTTTAAAATAAATCACTGGATGTTTTTAGTTTTATAATTTTACACCTACTGGCCAGAAAGCCCCCTCTAACAAACCTAAAGTGGCCCATGGGTCACCACTTGACAATGACAGTTGCACCAGGTTTAGCGGCTCTGGGCACATTTAATTTAGTGAACGAAAGGGCAGAAATGGCTCTTTTGGTCATAAAGGTCGCAGACCCTTGGTTATGACCGATGAAAAAAGGTGAGTGTGAGAATCTGGATTTATTATAATCTGTATATCATCACTGCAATGTTAGGCAATAACAGCATGCAGCTCTATTTTATGGCTACTAAACCTCTAGAACCTGCAACATGCAGCTCTGGAGCCACATGTGACTCTTCTGGCCCTTTGCAGCAGCTCCTTATAATAAGTTATATTGAAATTTTAACTGACAACAGGAAATGTTACCTTTCATAGCTTTCCAGTTCAAGTGTTTGCAATAAGTTTTTAATATGGCAGACTGACATTAACTTGGTGGTTACCGCTGTGTGGACAGTCACAGACATTAGCAGACATATTATAAATGCATTGTGTCAAGTTGTCTGATGTTTTCACAAAAGTGTGCTTAAAATGCAGACACTAGTTTTATTGTTGAGCTACTGGTTTGTTTCATACTTTGTTCTTCAAATCCACCAGAAAATTCAACATAAGAGGCAGAATTCTGTAAAAGAAGGAAGTAATTCTGTGCATCTGTTTGGTGATGATAGAGTTTAAGGCATCAAAATACCAACATCACAGCAAATTAGAAATTTTGAAATATGAATGTGATTCATAAATGTCTGGTACCTTAAGCACTTTAAGTAAAATAACTGGCCTTTTAAAAAACATTTAAGTGGTAAATAACCAATAACTTGATGAGTAAAACTTAATAAATGTATCCTAAAAGTTTTATTGTTTTTATTTAATTTTGAGGCTTAGGCCAATTTGGTGGCTCTGTACAAATTTTTAGTACTAGAGAAGTTACAGATGACTTTTTAAATCACAAAGGTTGCAGACCTGTTAAAAGATACTTTGTTGTTTTGAAAAAAATTTACTTAATGACAAAAACTAAAATAAGTTGTATTGCCACTTTTATGTGTTACATTAGCAGGGGTAGCCATGGAAGATGACAGATTTTTCTGTTTGGAGAAGCATCAGCACTTCTATTTTCTTTGTTCATTCGTATGTGCATAAGGGAGCCGAGCAGTGGTGCATTGTGGGATGTGTTTTGATTTGAATACAATCATAAGTCTGGGACTGGCCCCTGCCTCTGACAACTCCCCCCTCTCGCTCCCCCAAATTTCTCTCTTCAATCCTCCTGTCCCACTAATCAGTTTAACCCTCTTATGAATAGCTCTTTGTCATGAGATAGATTACAGTTAACTCTGTCCCTCTTGCTGCGTCCAGGTCCAATAACCTGCTGCACCAGCAAACTCACAGCTCACGTGCTGAAATGCACAACAGTAAACCAACTTTAGTCTGGTGCATGATCATAAAACCTTTGGTTTAAGATTAAAACCATAGAAAGTTACAAATCCAGGGCACACTAATCTAAGAAGACATGCAGGCATTCATGCTTTCTTTGTGTCATTGTTGGCTGCATTTCATCTTGGCCCAGAAAAACTTGCAAAACTAAAGAGAGCCAGCATTACCGGTACTTCACTGGACGTATATTGACCAACACCTTTCATGCCAGAGATCTTGTGCACGTTGTTAGCATACAGAAAGGAGGATCAGCCTCAGAATCAGTTGTAGAATTATTAAATGATTACTTTCTGCAAGTTCCAATAAAATTCATTCAGTGGTTCATGAGATATGTTGGTAACAGCCTGACACACACACACACATGCATGCACACACTAGGGCTGTAGTGATACAGTAATCTCACGATACAATACGATACACGATATTCTGCTCACAATACGATATCAGGGTATTTACAGAAATTCTTAAGTTAAATTTAATACCTTTTAATACCTTTTTAATACCATCACAATATTTTTTAATACCATCACAATATTTTTTCATACCATTACGACACTGAGCTGCAACCGTAGCGGCAACCTCTTGTACTTCAGTTTAGAGCAACTATGTACCTGTAATTGTAAAGTGATAAGTGCAGTGCAGCTTGACTCCAACTTAAAGTTTGATAAACAGATCAGTTCTGTTGTCAAGACCAGCTTCTTTCAGCTCCGTCTGCTCTCTAAAGTAAAGTCACTCCTCAGCCGTAGTGATCTGGAGAAGGCCATCCATGCCTTTGTGACCTCCAGACTTGACTATTGTAATGCTTTGTATGTTGGAATTAATCAATCCTCCATCTCCCGTTTACAGCTTGTACAGAACTCTGCCGCGCGCTTTTTGACCAACACACGAAAATATGAACACATCACTCCTGTCCTGTCCTCTCTACACTGGCTCCCGGTTCAGTTCAGGATACAGTTCAAGCTGCTGCTGTTTGTTTTCAAAGCTCTGAATGGACTTGCTCCTCTGTACATCTCAGAACTTTTGAAAGCCCATCAGCCCAGCAGAGCTTTACGATCTGCCAGTCAACACCTGCTGGAGGTGCCTCGCTCAAGGTACAAACAATGGGGAGACCGGTCATTTTCTGTTGCCGGCCCAAAAGCCTGGAACAGCCTCCCCCTTGAGCTGCGTGCCACCTCTGATCTGACTCTGTTTAAATCCAGACTGAAGACCCACTTGTTCAAAAAAGCTTTTAGTGTGTAACTTTTATTACTTTGGTATTTTAGTATGTAGCATTTTTATTTCCATTGCCTCCTTTTATTGCTGTTGTTTTTATTCTATTTTCACTGATTTATTGTACCAGTTTTTGTATTTTCTGTCCTGTTAAGCACCTTGGTCAATGCAAGGCATTGTAGGAAGGTGCTATACAAATATAGTTTATTATTATTATTATAAGATTACTGTCATTTTCTTCCTAAACTTTGGTAGTACATGTAGTTTTATAACAATTACTGGATACATCAAATTTGCTTCTTGCCTCAATAAAAGCACTGACCTGTTTGTTATTTAAATCTAACCCAAGAGAAAAAGTTTGTTCCCACACATAACATATCTCTAATGGCAAATGAAAAACTGTAACTTGAACTGTAACTGTAACTTGAAAACAGAACAGTTTAATTAATATAATTCAACACTGAATACAGTACATGCACAATTCAAAAAGAGAGGGAGAAAAATAATAACTACCATATTTTTCATCCTGTAAGTCGCAGTTTTTTGCATAATTTACATGCCTTGCAACTTATAGGACGAAGTGACATATTTATAGATTTTTTTCCCATATTTATAAAAAAAAAATTGACTGAAATATGACCGTTTCCATTCATTCTGACTGAAAAAAAAAACTGCAGTTCCTGATGGCCCCATAGTAGTAATAGATGGGCATGCTGTTGGCTGTTGTATCATGTAAAAGGAAAACGTGTCTATGATGACAAATTTTAAAAAGTTCAAGACAAAAACAACTGGACTTCATTTATTATACTATTTATTTTACTATTATACTATACTTTATTGTTTTTTTCTTGCACTTTTTGTTTTTTTCTTGCACTTTTTAGAATTCACCATGTCCTGGATGACTGAGAATCTTCACCAGCTATTAAGGACTCAATCGGCCTGCCATACCCTCCCCACCTTTCTGCTCTCTGCTTGGAACCTTCAATCCAGCAACCAGCTGCACCACGGCGGTGAAATGCAGCTAATTTGACCATTAAAGTGCATTTATTAAGAAAATGATAGACAGAAAAACACCTCTGCTATCATTTCGAGCTAACAAATAATTGTTTAGGTATTTTCCTTGTTAAATGACGGCGAAACGAGCCGCGTTCCTTTATCCTATTTCTCACCGCTGAGCGATCACGGAGCACACAGGCAGCGACACTTTTTTTTTTTTAATAAAGCCGATTTAACCATTAAAGTACATTTATTAAGAAAACGTTAGACTGAGACACCCCTTTTGCTATAATTTCGAGCTAACAAACAATTGTTTAGGTACATTTCTTGT
>JBBPBX010034247.1:9927-32744 GCA_038048925.1 Garcialebias charrua
TATATATATATATATACATACATTTATAAAATATAATTACTATTCCTACTGTGCGGTTTTTCACTAATCGTTGGGCTTCAGGGTACGGATCCACAGCGATAAACGAGGGACTACTGAACAGTTAAAATACTTTGATACTCTTAAGAGAAAGTTTCTGTACTGCTGTTCTTTAAAATTCTTCACCCTCCACATCTGTGTAGACCTACTCCATCCCACATTCTGCTCCCCTTCACCCCTCCATAACATGCATGACTTTACAGTTAATTCATTTGCTCTCACCCTCATCCTTCTACCAGGAGAAGATCAAGCGCATTCAGCACATTCGTCTGGAGAAAGAACTCCGTGCACAGCAAGTTCTAGAGGTTTGTCCTGAAAGTTCTTGCAGAAACACTTCCACTCTGGTGTTGATGGAGTTTGAAAGGGAAAAAAAAC
The DNA here is from genome assembly GCA_038048925.1 of Garcialebias charrua. Taxonomy (NCBI): domain Eukaryota; kingdom Metazoa; phylum Chordata; class Actinopteri; order Cyprinodontiformes; family Rivulidae; genus Garcialebias; species Garcialebias charrua. The sequence goes on from JBBPBX010034247.1 coordinate 10,360, forward strand.
ATGCCTAATTGGTTTCTTGCAGCAGTATTGAATTTGAAAATCTCTTCATATCGTCCTGGAGCTTAATACAAAATACAGTATTTCATTAAGTAGGGGGATTTGCCACAGTTAGGTGAAAGCACCTATTTTGCATTCTCTCACTAATACAAGCTGTGGAGTATTTCAGCTTTTATAAATCAAATTTCAGCTGACACGCATGGCAAGTGGCTCTTAACAGGATTTCATTGGGGATATAATTACTGATGGAAGTTTTGCTTAATTTATACTCTCTGCCTGCTGTTCTTCTTTTATAACTACAGCCATTTTGTCTCGGTACATGACAGCAAATAAGTATAATTCCCCAACATTTCAATATGGTAGATGTGATCTGTACACTCTTTACATAGGATTTTTAAAGCATCTTCCTGGTCCTGTATTTTTTATAATGATGTAAACAGAGATGATAGTGTCTAGTGGGAAAAACATATGTATGTGTACACACTGTGTCGGTGTGACCCCAACATGTTTTGTATGCACACAGGAAAAGAAAAAGAAAAAAGAAGCAGCTGCCAATGCAAAATTATTAGAAGCTGAGAAAAGAACCAAGGTGAGAATAAATTTACAAGCGATGTTTGGTTGTTTTAACAGCATTAATAAAATTCACCAATTCTCTTGCTCTGCATACCAACAACCTGGACCTCTGACATGCTGTTTCTGGAATAATACAATTTTCTGGCTCTTTTGTACTGCTTGTTGGTGCATAAAGAGATGTTGATTGCCTTGTTTTATCACTGTAATTAGAAAAGGCTGGATCACCTCATTCCATTGTACATGCATTTATTACTGATAATGTTTCCATTTGCACATCCCATTAACCAGTGATGCTTTGAGGGCTGGAAGTTTAGCTCTAATATTGTTCAACAAAAAGAGAGAGCCTTTCATTTCTGTTCTTTTAAATAATGTTAATTTGTGTTCATATTTTGGTTTTCTAATTGAATTATTCCTGTTTACAGGAGAAGGAAGTTCGTAGACTTCATGCTGCCATACTGAAACAGGTACAAGTTTCTTTTTGACAACAGCACTGTAAAACTCCCCTGACTCTACATTTAATGTAAAAACACTTAAAGATGGTTTAACTGATTATAATATGCACAAGTCATCTATTTTTTTAAACAGACTGAACATTTCTGGTGTTTGTTTTTAAGAATTATTTCATTTTTCCTCTTTACCAACTCTTTCTACCAGGAGTTGGAGAGATATAGGCTTGAAATGGTATGAACATGTTTGGTTTTGCTCAGTTAACAAATCATGTGCATGTTTTGGAATGAAAAGATAAAATCAATATTCCATGTTGCATGTAGCATTTGCTGCTGACATATGGTATAACATTTTTCTGCATGTTTTTTTCCAGAACAGCACACTCTGCTGTGAGTCTCTTAGAAATGCATCCACTATCTGCTGAACACTTTCTCTGCCTGGATGGCATTGTAATTGCCATGTAATTTGGAATTGACACATTTGTTTGTTCAAAATCATTTTGTGTTTGTGTTTACGTCACAAACTCCAAAAGATCTTGATTGCTGTGTCAGGTGCTCAACTTGTTTTAACATGTTGGATCTTTATTAGCTGCAATATTCCAGTACTCATGCTGTCTGCATGCATCATTCCCTTCATTTGAGTGTTTATGGATTTACGATTGCACATTTAAGCATCACAGTGTGCAAATTGTGATCTAATTTGCATGTTTTCTAGATTATACTTAAAGTTCTAAAACCCACTGCAACGTCTACAACAAAAGCCTATTTGTAAGTTCATATAAAACAGAGTTTGTGTTTCTGGTAGGAGAAGGAGCGGCGCAGGCAGCACATGATGCTCTTGAAAGCTGTAGAAGCTCAGAAGAAGGCAGAGGTGAATTAATGCCAAGTTTACCTTTTACTCTATTTTATGCCACAGCCTTTCATTTCTTTTGGCACATTTGTGTGAATGTGCAACAATCTGCAGTAATGGAATACAGTACAGTATACAGTAGCTCTGTATTTGTATATGATTTATGTATAACATAACAATTTGTCAGGAAACAGCCACTAATGTGCAACTATCTGTAGTAATGGAATATACAGTAGCTCTGTATTTAAATATGATGTATGTATAACATAAACATTTGTCAGGAAACATCCACTAAGAAATACAAACTGGTGTATCACTTGTGCCAGTCCCAAGCCTGGGCTAATGGTGAGGGTTGTGTCAGGAAGGGCAGCTCTGATGCAAAACACTTTTGCCAAAACTACCAGAAATGTAAGTTAGTTGTACTGTACTACCTGCCTTCCACTTACACTTTGAGATTTGTATTAATGAAAAGTGCGGTATAAATTGAATTTATTATTATTATTATTATTATTATTATTATTATTATTATTATTATTATTATTAACCTGATGACATACCAGTGGAGGTTTGGAAATGTCTTGGAGAGATGGCAGTGATGATTTTGACTCAAATATTTAATGGCATATTTGAGAAAATGTCTGAGGAATGGAGAAGAAGTGCACTGGTGCCCATTTTAAAGAACAAGGGTGATGTACAGAGTTGTAGCAACTACAGGGGAATTAAGTTGATGAGCCACACAATGAAGATCTGGGAATTTTGGGACTTGGACAAGAGGTGACTATCTGTGAGCAGCAGTATGGTTTCATGGCAAGAAAGAGCACCACAGATGCCATCTTTTTTTTCTTTGAGGATGTTGATAGAGAAGTACAGAGAGGGTCAGAAAGAAATTTATGTCTTTGCAGATTTAGAAAAAACATATGACAGGGTGCCAAGGGAGGTGGGGTGGTATTGCATGAGGAAATCTGGAGTGGCAGAGAAGTATGTTAGACTGGTACAGGTGTAGGTACTAGTATGAGGACAGCAGGACAGTGGTGAGATGTTCTGTAGGAGTGACAGATAGCTTCAAGGTGAAGGTGGGAGTGCATCCAGGATCGGCTCTGAGCCCCTTCTTGTTTGCTCTGTTGATGGACCAGAGGCCAAGAAGGAATCCCTATGGACTATGATGTTTGCAGATGATGTGATCTGTGGTGAGAACAGGTGGAAGAGATCTTGGAGAGGTGGAGGTATGCACTTGAAAGAAGAGGATTGTAAGTCAGCCATAGTAAGACAGAGTACATGTGTGTGAATGAGAGGGAGGCTGGTGGAACAGTGAGGCTACAAGGATCAGAGGTCACAAAGATGCAGGACTTCAAGTACTTGGTGTCCACTGTCCGGGAAAATGTGGAATGTGGTAAAGAGGTGAAAAAGAGAGTCCAGGCAGGATGGAGTGGATGGAGAAAAAATTCAGGAGGGATTTGTGACAAAAAGGTGTCAGCAAAGGTCAAAGGAAAAGTTACCATACCATACCATTTTATTTATAGAAGAGCACTTAAAACAGTGACAAGGCCAACCAAAGTGCTGTCAAAGTGCCGAAGTTTACAAGACAGTTGTGAAACCAGCTATATTGTATGGTCTGGAGACAGTGGCACTGACAAAAAAACAGGAGACAGAACTGGAAGTGGCAGAAATGAAGATGCTGAGGTTCTCCTTAGGAGTGACAAGGATGGATAAGATCAGGAATGAGATCATCAGAGGTACAGCACATGTTGAACAACTGGGAGATAAAGTTAGGGAGGCCAGACTGAGATGGTTTGGACATGTCCAGAGGAGGGACAGTGGGTATATTGGTAGAAGGATGTTAGAAATGCAGCTGCCAGGAAAAAGACAAAGAGGAGATATATGGATGCAGTTAGAGAGGACATGGAGGTAGTTGGAGTGAGGACAGAGGACGCAGAGGACAGAGGGAGATTGAGGACGACTCACTGGCGACCCCTGAAGAGGGAAAAGTCAGAAGAAGAAGAGGAATGTATCAATGTCAACTGAATAAAACAGACAAGTACCGGTAAAATAATCTGACATCTTGTTCAGATCTCCGTTAAATTATTTTAATGCAAAAAAGAAGAAAATAAAAACTTTTTAAAAAAATTTATTTATGATATTTTTGTAAAATTGCATTTACTTTTTTTACCTATGTTCTTTAATGTCTGGACATAATTATGTTTCAGGGAGGTCTGATTTATATTTATTGAGTAATTTTACAGTATATAAACATTTCAGTAATATTGAATTATGTAAGAAAAAAGCAAGTAATCATTTAAGAAACCAGGAAAGTAGAAAAAACATCCTGATGGTAAAACATGGTGTGAAGGCTTGTCGGGTGCTCCTACAGTGTTGCTCAGGACAAATTTACATTTGGACCACTAAACAATTTGCACAAATGGGTTCAAGCCCTCAGCTCATGGCACGAGAGGTCTGAATTAGTTCTCAATCCATCCTGAGTGCATTCAGATCTGTTTTCTGTGCTGTTTGTTTGTCATTACTTACCAGTTGGTATCAAATGTTAACAAGTCCTAGGACTCAGATAATATAAGGTGTTGAGATAATTATCATCCACCATGAAAGGTGGGAGATAATTCACTTGCATCTGTGTTTGTCTGTTAGCAAAATATTTTGTAAAATTGAGGATGGATTTCAATGAAACTCAGACAGTAAAACCAATAATACAACTAATTAACCTTTGAAGTCACCCAGTTTAGTATGGCAGCCACTGCTAATCAACCTTATTAAAAACAAACATGGCAATGAATCAGACATTTTTACAGGTAATGAGCGATACATTTGTGTGGTGGTAGTAGATGAGTCATAATTTGTTCCTTTTTCGTTGTAGAAAGATGATTTGGGGCTTATTTTAAAGAAAACAACTGTAGCTATCACAAGATTATCACAATTTAACAGTAATAAACTGATGGAGCATTTTTAAGCTTTTAGCTTATTATGTTGGAAAATGATTCCTCTCTCATGACCAGGGGTCTGCAACCTTTACAATCAAAAGAGCCATTTTACGCCTTCGTTCACTAAATTAAGTGTTCAGAGCTGCAACAACATGCTACAACTGTGGTTATCAACTGGTAGGCCATGGGACACTTTAGGTTTGTTGGAAGGAGCTTTTGTGGCCACTAGGGGTGACATTGTAAATATAAAACTAATAATTTATATTTTTACAATTTAAAGACATGAAAAGACCAGATTATTTTAAAGAGAGTTTTTTTTATTGATAGAAACTATGAGCAGACCTAGGTAATATTTTTAATTGTGGAAAAATAAATTAAGTATAGAAATAAAGCATAAAGTTAAAGTGGGTATGCGTTGTACTTGTTCCAGTATTCAAATATTTGCTAAATAAATGACAGGAAAATGGCTTAAACTACCGGTAATCCTTTTTTCTTGTTTGTATGACAACAAATAAAATTCAGTTTTATGTTAGTTTTGGTCAAAGCTTGAAAGAGCCGATGTGGAGGGACCAAAGAGCCGCATGTGACTCTAGAGCTGCAGAATGCAGACCCCTGCTCAATTGACTCTGAGTACCTGTACTGTACTCAATACAGTATCGCACCCTGTTGGTCAAAGGTTAATCTACCGTGTGCGGGCCACAGATATTTAGTAGCTATTATTTATGTTATACGATGTTTAAATCTTTGTCTAGATTTTTTAAAAATTGTTACTGGAATAATGACACTTTTTATGATTTAGTTTTGTAGTTTGTAAGGAATGGATGTGGCTGTGCACCTGAAAATACAAATGTTCCTGCCTCTTACTTTATTTATTAAAAAGCCCTATAAAGTGATGGTGTAGTCTACATTTTTGAAGTGAGTATACTGTGCTTAGAAACCAATGTACACCGGTTAGTACAATGTAATCGTCAATTTATTTAGATTTTTAAGCATATTGAACATTTCCAAATTTCTCTGATGCTTATTTGAATAAATGTACGCAACAGTTGGTTTTGTGTTAAAAACATGTTATAGAATTTATGAAACATTATCAAAGCAAAACATGTTCAAGTATTAAGTACTACAGAATTATACAATAATTTGCTGGATAAGCAAATGTAATAAACAAGCGCTGCATACAGATATTAAGGTAGCGTTTAACTGCTGTTTCACGTATCAATGACACGTGCCCAGTGGTATGTCATGTATCACTGGCTCTTAAGTGATTACATGTATACTGAAATTCTTAAGCTTTTCTAGTGGGTATACTTCATATACCCGAGTATCGTGTAGACTACATCACTGCTAAGCACTTAAAACAACCACAGTTGCAAAAAACTGTTGTGCATGTCAATTCAAAGAACTTTAAAACAAGGAAATAAAAACTGATAAACCAATGAAGTCGATAAACTTTACTAATTGGCATTTATAATGCATGTGAGTGTTTTTGTTCAGTGCCCTGAGCAACTTCAAAGTCAAAGTCAAAGTCAACTTTATTGTCAGAACTGCAATATGTACAGGACATACACAGGATTGAAATTGCGTTTCTCTCAGTCCCTCGGTGCAACGGTAACCATTTAAACACTAAAACACTGAAACATTTAATAAACATAAGCATAAAATAGTAAAAGTGTAACACTGTCCTGAGTTTTTGCATAGTAGTATTAAAGTATGAACATTTACACCAACACTAAAACACTAAACATTTAATATGCTGGTGAAGATTCTCAGTCATCCAGGACATGATAAAATCAAAAAAGGCGTTCAGTACAGGATCAACTGGACTTTATTTGTTAATTTATTTGTTTATTTGTTTTTAACAAATAAAGTCCAGTTGATCCTGTACTGAACGCCTTTTTTGACTAAACATTTAATGAACATAAGCATAAAATGAAGTAATAAAAGTGTAATACTGTCCTGAGTTTTTGCATAGTAGTATAAAAAGTATAAAAAAGTATATCTATAAAATAAACGGAAGGTTCTAGCATTGACATTTGCAGAGTGGCAAAGCATCATATACACACAGTATATGTATGAGGTAGTTGATGTTGGTATAGAGACAAACTTCTGTTGTAACTTGGTGCAATATAAATACAGTTAATTTAATTAAAATCTATAAAACTGAAGTAAAAATACAGAAGAGCAAGTTTGTGTGTTTTGTATGTGCCAAAAGCCCAAAAAAAATCAGTTCGGTTCTGGCCTGAAGGTGGCAGCAGTAAACGCTGCTTCTACCCTGACAAAACGAAGAAGAAGAAGGAGTAGGAAGCGAGTCAAGCGACGTGAGGAGAGGAAGAGGAGCCAGTCAGATCTTTCATCGCTTCAGGAGAGCAGAATGCCGAAGAGGGGGAAGAGCTACTCGACTCGGACCAAGGAGTCCAAACTGGCCATGCGCCTACTGAGAAGATCCGAGTCGGAGGAGACCATGAGCAGACGCAGGCTGCAGGACAAGGAACGAAAACAAAGAAAAAGACTGCAAGAAGCACAAGAGGCGGCGCTAAGAAGACTGTTTACGTTGACGTCACAACTTGATGCCAAAGTACCCGGATGTCCTTTTACTTTGGAGGTGATTTAACTTTCACAAACTGCACGATTTTGTTTCCAGTGTTGTTGTAGGTGAATAAAAAATGAGACCCCTGAATGTATGCGAGTCATGCTACAATTAGTTTTATTTTACACGCGTTTAAGGACTTTTTAAAGAAAGACATTAGCTAGTTTTCATTGTTAGTGAAGCCGCTGAAACGTGCGCGTGCGCATTCACTAAATATATAAACACCCAAGAAGACAACTGGAAGGGGAACTGATAACTGTCTTTCTTTATTGCAAATACAATGTAATGCATTTTATGTCTAGTGTATATACAGTACTGTATATTTTATTGTGTTGTTGTTTGCTGCGGTTTTATTGTTTTCACTGCTGAGACCTCCATATCTTGCTCATCATGTACTCATTTGGAATTGCAGTACAATAAAGCTCCATGTCCTTGAAAGCAATCAGGTCTACATCTTAAACTTTGTAACTCAGTTACACTGCGCTTAAACTTGGTGTGGTAGTAGCTGAGAGTCACTCGCAACACATACTCTGAGCAACATATGAGTTTAATAATCTGTTTTGAGTCAGCATCTTTTGTAAGCATGATATCTCATGAACCATTCCCATCTACAGCTGATTAATTTTTTGGAGTGAACACAATTCAAGTTGTCATCCAAACAAGAATATATATTTTAAGAGTCCGTTTTTTTTTTTTTTTAATCAAAGATTAGTAATTTAGGAGTGCATACAAACAGAACATTTGTTTTAAATTGTATTTATGTGTTGTGGATACGAGGCACTACTGTAAAGTAAAAGTCTTGCTACTTTTGTGAAATTCTATTAAATTTTGTAAATGTAACTGTTTTGTGTGGTGTATATTATCTAATCTTTTAAAAAAAATAGATGTAATATAGCACTGTCATTTCTGTGTTGCAGGAGAAAGAGCGTCTAAAACAAGAAAAGAGGGATAAGATACGGTTAAACAAAGAAAAGAAACGAATGGAACTAGAAAAGGCGAAGGAGTTGAGAAAGCCAAAGGAAGACATGTGTTTAACAGATCATAAGGTATTTAAACATTAAACTGTTTATGTACGCCATGTCACATGAAAATGTTTTGTCTATTATGTAAATTAGTGTGGAAACTTTAGATCTTCCTTGTATTTTCAGTGTTTGTTGACAAAATAAATTATGCCATTGTTGGAGTTCTTTGCTTGGAGATTGTTTTTTAAATCATGTTTATGTTAATAGTCCACCATTACACTTAAAAATAACTTCGACTAGATGTCAAAAACATAAAAAATAGTCCTGTAATCAGATAAATGAAGACTTTGACAACATACATCAAGATTTTTTCATCAATAGTTAAAATAATAGACAACAAATAAACATTTTATGTTTTACATTTTCATTTCTCTCCAGCCCCTTCCAGAGTTGTCCTGTATGCCTGGACTGATCTTACCTAGAAAAGCTATTTCTGACTGCCTAATGGTGTTGCAGTTCCTTCACAATTTTGGAGATGTCTTGAAACTGGGCTTAAACTCAGACATGCTCACTATCAGCAACCTCCAAGAGGGGTTGCTTAACATCGGGGACAGTATGCACAATGTGCAGGACATGTTGGTGAGCATGCTGTCTGCAGCTGTGTGTGACCCTGGTCTACCTGCAGGGCGCAAGGTGAGTGCTTCATATATGTAGCTTTTGTACCATTGTTGATTTGTAAATTCCTCAGCAAATACATACTGTATATACATATAAAATAAATACCAAATACATACTGTACATATGGGACACGAGCAACCATCTTCCATAAGAAAATGCAATGCTGCATATATATTTTTTGCATGCTTAAAGCCAGAAGTGACCATATTGGACAAAAAAAGATGTATGGGTGTTTAGTTATAGAAGCATTTTTAAAAAAAATTCTAAAGGATATTTCACTTAAAGGCACTTCTTTATTACTCTGATAGTCTGGGCCAAGTTCACGCATACATTATTTCAAAACTATAGCTGAACAAACTAGACAGTTCCAGGAAAAAAATTGATGGGGACTGACATGTTGCGACCATTTAAAAATGTTGATTTGACAGCATTTTTAGATTTGAATTCAGAATTTGTTGTGCATCACTGTTGAGTACCACCTCACCAAATGTCAGCTCAATATCTTTTAAAACAGCTGAGTTATCATATTTTTTCCATTTTAGCAAAGGTGGCCATCTTGGATATTTGATTGCATTGCATTTGATTTGCATTAGGTGGCTACCTTTCTAGGCAGTCCCCAACAACATGCTCTCAGCTACAACCATCCCAAATGTCAGCTCAATATCTCAAAGAATGACTGAGTTATAGTCAATTGTGTATTCTGAGGTAGCTGTGGCAGCCATCTTGAACCAAAATCAGTGTTTTGTTCAGGGATCGCTCCACTCTCTAGCCGTGTTTCCATCAAGGTTTCTTGATGCGCATTTTGAAGTATCGCATCAGAAAAGGTGAATGGAAACGGCACGATTCGAATTAACTTCCTCTAATTTGCAAAAAAGTTGATATGCTCGCTTGAGGTGGTTTTGGGGTTTTTCGAAACAGAGATGACGCGCAAAACGAGAGATGGAAACAGATTTGCCGACTCAGTTCTGACGTAGCGAACATTCACGTCATGTGACTGATCAGCTGTTTCCGCTGTAACATCGCTAAAACTAGTTGGCATGACAGAATAAATACAACTTGCCCGATAGCAACACATTCCTGAAATATTCTCTCCATTTTGCCGAGATGTGTGGTTCGGTTCCTGTTTTCAACCGCTACTTCCTGTTTACTGTAGACGTGCGTAACGCTGACGTAATGCCGCTTTGCCGTGGCCTGGTGGATTCGCTTCAAGCCAGTTGATGGAAACACTTCTGATTCGCATTAATTTTTATTTACATTTTTGCGAATTTTCAAAAATTTGCTCAAAATTCAAATTGAAAATAGATGGAAACACGGTTTCTGTCATGTGGCTTCACTGTGTCAGTTAGAGGCTGTGAAGAGTTCTGTCAGTGTTTTTCAATGAGAAAATTGCGTCTTTGTTTACAAATTACGTCACCATGGTAACTCGAAATGCAGACATCACAATGTCCCGAGCTGGTCGTTTCGATATAACATTTGTCGGGGTACACTTTGCGGTTTGGGCCATGTTAAAGTTGATAGAAGAGCACGACCCTTTTCAGGTGGATAATAATGGTTGGCTGCCTTTCTAGGCAGTTCTCAACTGACAAATCAACATTGTAGCTGCTATGTGCTTTAGAATGTAATTATACCTTGAGAGGATTTAGATTTTCTTTTAATAGTAAGAGGTTGTCAGTTCTTGGAAATGTATTTTTTGGAACAATAAATGCCTCCAAGTTAAGTTTTTTCAGAATAGCTGTGATATTTCCTCCATGGTTCCTAAGCCAGAAATGATTGTTTGAAAGGCCATTCCTTATTCAGACACTTAAAAACAAATGTAACAGCTTATTTACATGTACAGCAGATAAATAGAAACTCTTATTTAAGCTTTACATGACTCCCATGTTTTTGTTCTTCTTTTTTTTTTTAGTGCAAAACTGTTTTTGGAGACCATTTGTCTAATGTGAAGATCAACCGGGACAATGTGTCTGAAGTTCTGCAGATTTACATGGAGAACCACCCTGAGGAGACACAGCTGGCTTCTCTGGCTGCTAGTCTAAAAACAAAAGCTTTCCAGGCTCATAGTCCGTCACAGAAGGCTGCTGTGCTGGCATTCTTGGTAAACGAGCTCTGCTGCAGTAAAGCGGTGATCAGGTAAGAACTCATCTCGAACCCAACTTTCAGAGGAAAGTCTTGTTTTCTCCATTTGATAATTGAAGCCTGACCCCCCCTTAAGATAAGCAGGTGAAAGTTTATATATATATATTAAATCATTTGATGCATGTGTGTAAATGTGTGTGTTGATTAAAATGACCACTTTACCCTTATTCTATTTACAGACGAGACAAAGTTATAGTTTTGGTCAAATTCTGTAAATAACTGAATGCACAGCCTCATACCATAATGTGAGATCTTGCAAGATGTGTTAGCTGTTGAGTATGTGTTAATGTCTTCCAGCTACTGCCACACCAAATTTTAGTTCAGTGTTCGTAAAACTGGTTGAGTTCATAGCTGTTTTTGTGTTCTCTAATTCAAGATGGATATGGCAGCTATCTTGAATTGGATTGACTCCAAAAGTTAATCAGTTGTATATTTGCATCCTGTAATTATTTTTATGGGTTTCATCAAAATTTCTTATTTGATTCAGGAGATATTTCGCTGACAGCGTTGACTCTCAATAGTTAATGTCCAAGTTTGAAAACAGTCTCACTCGATCAGTTACTGATCGGAGTATAAGTTGGGGATGACTCTCGGCTACAAACACACCACAGTTAACATCAGCATAAAAGTGAGTTAGAGCCATGCTTGTGTTTGTTAAAGACTTTTAGCCTAGCTAAGTGAATAAGTTCAGTCATTACAGACTTCTTAGCTGGAGGTGATCTGGTCGATGAAGAAGACTCAGCTGCTATCATCCTCTGACTGCAAACAACTCAGGGATAAAAATTTGAGTTAATAAGATTATGATTAAAAAAAAGTTAATTACCGGTAGATCACAATAATACCTCTTCTTGCATGGTCATCATATGAGGTGGGTGAATATCCTCTCTCGCTCATCATTGATGTGGCAGGGCTTTAGATCTGGGCTCGGGCTTGTTGACAATCAGTTTTAGTGCTGACAGGAACATGAAGTTACTTGTAGTGGACTTGTGGCCTTTAGATTTTAACATGTATATCTATACTGTAATCTTTACGAGCTACTCATGCAGCTGTCCCTTTTGTTTTCTCTGCTTCATCATCAGACAACATGAGTTGTATGTTTGTTACCTGAAATAGGATGAACGACATGACTGATGCTAAACCTGAAGGGATCTGTGATGCTAATTAAACCCTTAGAAACATGGCTATGATGCAGAAATTATTACCGGTAGTTTCTTTAAGCATAAACAAAAATTGTGAACACGAACAGATTAGTTGATCATATATGAAAAAGTTAACAAGAAATGAAGCTTTTTTCCACCCCAACGAGCTTCATCTGTATAATGTGCAAAATCCAGAAGTAGAATTTTTTTACCATGTGGCACATAAAGAAAGAAAAAAAAGCATTGGGTGTTTTTAGGTGCACTGCTGCAGCCTGAAACTTTAAGTTAATCTTAAAATGGAATCTGCTGCCTTGTTTAGTTCATGGAGGTTTCAGCTGTCTTGAAATTATATAAATACAAACTCTAATATGACAGGGCCTGACCGTTTCACAAGGTTGCATCAAACATTACTCTTACACTTTGAAACGCACCTGATGCACTCTGTGATGCGTAATAAGCGTTGCATAAGAGAGTCATGAAATGTGGGCAAAAAGCAATAAGATTTACTGGTGGGGGATTAAACCATGTCTGTGAAAACATGCCCATTGGGTCACCCTTGAGATTCCTCTGGCTTTCAAAGAATTGACTGTTTTATCTGATGTTTTTCAGTGAGATTGACAAAACAATCGATCACATGACCAGCCTGAGAAAGGATAAATGGATTATTGAGGGAAAGTTGCGCAAGTGAGTAAATGGACAGTCGGAGCTTTTATTTGAAAGTTGTACGCATATGGCTAAGTATTTTGTATTTAAAATAAATCCCTAAAATAACTTTCTTGTGTTACTAGACTAAGAGATATCCATGCCAGGACTGTGGGGAAAAAAGACAACGGTGTGGGCAGCGAGAACAACTATAACTTCAAATGCTCCTCCTTCAAAAATCAATGCAGCAGGAAAGAACGGGATAGTGAGGAAGAAGAGGAGTACGAGAATGACAGCGAAGATCAAGGGCATGGCAATGACTATGAAGATGATGAGGAAGAACCAGGGAGAAATAAAAGGAGAAGTACAGAGTTTTGTGAAGAGGTCAGGAGCACTGTAGTACTTTTATACAATCCAGTGGTCACATCAGTGTTTACTGTTTATTTACGCCTCATATTAATGACGTTTGTTCTTACAGGATGGTGTGCACTCAAACAGCATGGAAGAACTGGAGAAGCAGATCGAGGACATGTGCAGGGTAAAATGAACTCTGAGACACTTTATGTCTCTATCATGAATGGATTAATACTTCTAATGATTTTTGTCTCTAAAGCTTCGTAGTCAAATCAGTCAGGAGCTGTTTGACTCGTCTCACTCACTGCGCTCCACCATTATTGGAGAGGACCGATACAAGAGGCGATACTGGGTCCTTCCACACTGTGGTGCCATCTTTGTTGAAGGCAAGGAGAATGATGATGAATCCAAAGGTTTTGTGTCCACTGTGCCAGAGCTGACTTTGCTTTTATGCTTGTCAGGCTGTGAAGAGGAGGAAAAGGAGGAGAAAAGCGAGAGGAGACCGCAGGGAATCGGAGTTGAAGAGGAGCAGCAGGAAGAAGAGATGAAGCCGGAGGTGTTTCTTCCAGTGCAGAGCTCAAACTGTGATAACATCTTGCCACAGTGCCCACAAAACAATAGCAGTCTCTACCCTCAAAGCCTTGGTGAATTACCTGCAGAAGACAAAATGGTTCAGGGTTTGGACTTAAATGTTCAGAACATTCCTTCTACAAACTCCAAGTCTTCTCCCTCTCCTCCTACCTCACAAACTGATACGTTTAAATCATCTGAGCTCAAACAATGTAACGGGACCTACAGCCCTCAGTCTGTTCTTTATTGTAACGGACTGTCCAAAATATTGACTGAAAAGCCCAGCGTGTGGTTTAGCCTCCTGCCCCGCTCTCCTTGTGACGGGCCCTCTGTGGCCTTAAGCTCCAGTTCTCCAGCTTCCTCCTCATGTTCCAAACCTTTCTTCATCAAACCCTGCTCGTTTATCTACCCTAAACAACCAGCATCAGCAAACCACAGCACCACAGCTGGGATCAGCAGTCAACAGGTGCCCAATCCTCATGTAGGTGGATAATCGTTATTTTATATTCTGAGCTTCGTTGGTTTGTAGATTATGCTTTAAGCTGTAAACTAAACATAGTCCAAAATGGAGATTTTGGTTTGGTCAGTTCTTTAATGAAAACAATGCTTTATGACAGTAAATCAAAATATTTTTTGAAAGCCTGTTTATTTCTAGGGATGCACCGATCCACATTTCTCACTTCCGATCCGATACTGATACTTAAAAACTGGGTATCAACCGATACCGATACTTTCCCGATCCGATACTGTTCAGGTATGTGAATCTGTACAGTATTATGAAATTTTTGTACTGAGACTATTCATTTTAACATTGTGTGAGATACACCCAATGCAGACACTCTTGAGCCTTACAACAGGAAACTCACAAACTTTAACAGCACACAAGAGGCAGGTCTATACCACACACACATGTCCTCACTCATGGTGCAGCTGGAAAAACTAAAAAAAACGCTAAGCATGATGTGAAAGACAACACAGCCCACTCCCCTTAACCACTAAGAGAGTGGATTTTGTTGCCTTTCCCATAATGCTTAGCGTTTTTTTAGTTTTCAAGTTTTAGGTGCAGCTGGAAAACTAAAATACCACTAAGCATTATGGGAAAGACAACAAAATCCATTCCCTTAGTGGTTTCGGGGAGTGGGCTGTGTTGTCTTTCCCATCATGCTTAGCAGTTTTTTTTTTCCAGCTGCACCATTAGTGAGGAGGACGTGTGTGGTATAGACCTGCCTCTTGTGTGCTGTTAAAGCTTGGGTGTTTCATGTTGTGTGAGGCCCAAAGTGTCTTCATTGGGTTTATCTCACACAATGTTAAGACGGCAGTCACAGAATGTGATTAAACACAAGTGCTCTTTGAAGCTGGATCGGAAATATCGGCAGGTTGGATCCGATATCCGATACTTAAATTATGCTGGTATCGGATACCGATACTGGATAGGATCGGCCCCATCCCTATTTATTTTTCTAAATGGTACCATATTTGTTAGGAAAAATGCATTTGTAGGCTGCGGCCATTAAAACTAGCCAATTTTCCACTATTGACTTGTTTTGAGCTTCTAATTCCACGTGTGATCATGGATCCAGCTGCAGTGGTCAGTGGCCACATTGGACTGATCTGGATAGGGCCAGGCCGGGGCAACTTCAGGAGATGTTAGACAGGCTGTGATGCAGGCGTCCTACAAGATGAGATTCTGCAACCAGTGGTTATCTCATATATCCACAATCTTGGACACAAACTCCATCCTCCAGCATGAAAACACTTTCCCCCAAAGAGTGAGGTTTATGAGAGACTTACCTCAGAACATGGCAGTGGAGAGGATGAAATGACCTGTCTGTAGTTTGACCTCAACCCCATTGAAACCCTGTGGGATCTGCTTGGGCATGCTATTTGTTCCAGACTGACCAACACAACCACCAGTAGCCGACTTGTGACAAAGGTTGAGAATAGGATGTCATCCCACAGCAGTGTGTGGCCAAGCTGGCTCTTCCACATGGTACAGAGTCCCTCATTCATAAAATAAATTACTAAACTGCCAATATGTCTTGACTTCAATCATCCAGCCCAATAAATGACATGAGTCCGTAGCAAAATAAACTGCTTAGCAGATGTTCACTTAAAGGTGGTGTGACATGATTTTTGAACTTTGCATAAAATGGCTCAACATATATATCTTTTATCATTCAACTATGTTCGTTGTTGCAAACAAAATGATAATTTAATGAAAATTTGTTTAAAAAGTGAGTTTAAAATTTGCACTGTGTTTCTTCACGGGACATCCGGGTACTTCCGCTTGCTAATTTTGTGACGTTAGCGCAGGAATGTCTCCTAGAACGCCCCTTTTACATAACAATAGCGCACAATATAGAAACCGACGAATTTAGTAATCTAAGTTTAGATTTGAGCTATTTGTCTTCAGTTTGGGAAGCAGAAGTTAGTTCAGGGGGTTGAACAAGAAACAGCAGGTTCTGCCTTACCGTTCAGGTGGAGCGAGCGGGGCTCCGAGGGGGACAGCTTTGTTTGTTTTGTCCAGTCTAGACGAAGTATTTCATCTTTCGGGAAAGTGAAAAGGCTCACTTGTTCACTGATGATATTAGAACACCCAAATGCGACTCAACGTAACGGCATTTTTCAAGTTATACAAAAAAATAAAAAAGAGGCGAACGTGCAGAAAATGAATCTGCGTTTTTTTTTTACGCAGCCGCAGACTGAAATTCCTGCGATGACGTCACAAAATTAGCAAGCGGAAGTACCCGGATGTCCCGTGAAGAAACACAGCGCGAATTTTAAACTCACTTTTCAAACAAATTTTCATTAAATTATCATTTTGTTTGTAACAACGAACATAGTTGAATGATAAAAGATATATATGCTGTGCCAATTTATGCAAAGTTCAAAAATCATGTCACACCACCTTTGACTGTGCTGTTTTACTCACAAAAGCATTTTCCTAACAGAAATGGCACAGTTTAAAGGGAAATAAACAGGTTTTCAATCGGCATGAGGTTTATTGCCAGGAAGTATTTTTTACAACAAAAAAGAAAATCTACTTTTTGTGTTTACTGTAAGTAAACACGACAACTTTAATTGTCCGTTTTTTCCTCTCAGCAAGTGGAGTCTGACATTCATCAGAGCCGACAAATATTGTTCAGCTCAGCAACAAGTTCCACCTCGCCCGTCTCTGACACATCTCTGCCCCCGATGCTGGATCTGTGCTCACAGCAAGCAGAGGCTCATGGGAACAGAGACCTCTGTCTGGCACAGAACCGCTCTATCAACGAGAGTGAGACCACAGACCTGCTAAAGGAGGAGAAGCCCCTTTGTGCCTCATCCCCTGATGAGAATTTAGCCACAATTCAGGACTACCCTCAGCCTATCCCTGAAGGTAAGCAAACACATTCCACAAATGAAATACACTGGACTTTATTTATAGTCCACTGTATTTTCATTTATTAATTTCATTTCCATTAAAAACACAAATACAATTTAAAAATTAAAAAAAATGAAAAATGAAAGGAAGCAGAAGAAGAAAATTTCTTATATCTGCTCCCTCTTAAACAAAATCAATTCAAACTATCAATTCAAACAATAATCATTCATATATAATACAGCAAAATACATAACTCATCAAAGTTTCACGTTTAACAAAATAGACATTAATCAGTTATATATATATATATCTTTCTTTCCAACAAAATAGTTTTTATCTTTTTCTTAAATATAAACATTGACTTCACCATTTTTGCATCATCCTCCAAACCATTCCACAGACCCATTCCCTGTATTGTAGTAGACCGACCCTTTAAACTGGTTCTATACTTAGGTTTAACAAAAATACTGTATCTATTCCCTTCAAATTATAACAACTCTTCCTTTTTACAAAATATGCTTGAATGTTTGATGGTAGCAAGCAATTCTGAGCTTTAAACATAAGTAGAAGAACATTATAATCCACCAAATCATAAAACTTAAGTAATTTCAATTGACAAAACAGAATATTAGAAGGATGAACATAATGCTTTCTTGTTATGATTCTTATAGCTCTTTTATGCAGAATAAAAATAGGCGTTGTTACGGTTTTACATGCTGTACCCCAAACATTGACACAACAAGTTAAATGCCGGACTACAAGTGTATTATAAAGCAAATATAAAGCATCATTGTTTAATAAGTCCCTTACTCTATATAATACTGCATTGGACTTAGATATTTTAATTTTTACAAGATTTATATGTTGTTTCCATGACAGTTTATCATCAATAATTACACCCAGAAACTTTACTGTATACAGTATTTAGCACACTTTAATAGAATTTATTTCCAAACATGGACGGATGGTTTGTTCAATAGTATGTGCTAAGTTTGTACATAAATGTGTGTTGGCAGAGATGCTGCATGGCTGGTGGAGAGTGTCAGACATGGAGAACCTGCAGAGTCTGCTCAAGACCCTTCACTGTCGGGGCATCAGAGAGAGGGTTCTGCAGAAACAGATCCAAAAACACTTGGAGCATATAAGCCAGCTGTTTGCCAAAAGCAAAAATGGTTCGTTTACTTTCTCTCTGCGCAGTGATTATTGAACAAACATATATTTTATTAATACATATATTTATTGGTTTTAGCTGACAACAGTTGTAATATTTTAATTAACCTGTGTGGGCAGAGCTCGACGTGACAGAACCAGAAATGTGTGAGTTAAGGAAAAAGAGAGTGGAGAGCTGGTGTGTTGAAGAACAAGCTATGGAGGTGGACGTTCATCTGCTGCGACACGTAGAAGCTCTGGAGAAGAAGGTCATCTCTGCCAACCTACAGGTCAAGGTGCAGGCAGTCGGAGTAGCGCCGCATTCTGTCATTTGTCTCATATTTTAAACTAATACAATCCACGTCATTATCTTATGTCTTTGTTTCATCAATCAGGGTTGGATGCCTCGCGAGCCCCAGTCTGACAGTCATCTAGTTTATTATGAGCACAAACCTTCTTCTTCCTCAGCTTTTCAAAATAAGGGTCCAAGAGAAACCAGCCAGAAGGAGTCTTC
This sequence comes from Garcialebias charrua, assembly GCA_038048925.1. Taxonomy (NCBI): domain Eukaryota; kingdom Metazoa; phylum Chordata; class Actinopteri; order Cyprinodontiformes; family Rivulidae; genus Garcialebias; species Garcialebias charrua. The sequence goes on from JBBPBX010034247.1 coordinate 29,251, forward strand.
TGTCTGTTTATCGCGGCGCACCAACAATCCTCTTGATATAGCTGTCACCAGGTTCGCAGAGCTGGAGAGAAACATTGAGCAAAGGTACCTAAAGAAATGGAAGTGCAGCCGTTCTGGCATCATATCTTTGTATTTACATTAGAGGGAGGATGTAGCAATAGATGCTATAAAATATGCTGGTTTCCTCAACAACAGCCACCGTGTCCTGCTCTGCGGTAAACTTCACATGCCGTTTTTGTCTGTGCCCGTACAGCTGTAAGCAGGAGGTGGTTCCTGGGATCAAACTGTTGCGTAAAACCCTGGGTCAGGTCTGCAGCTCAGCTCAGCTGTGGCTCTGCATTCAACAGCTGCAGAAAACCATCACTTGGAAACGGACCGTTATGAAAAAGGTTAGTTCTGCCAAACCGTTAAAAAATACATATACAGTACTATATACTGTATTCTTATAGGATGCATGAGTTTAAAATCATTTTATGAAATCTGACCTATACTTTAGGTGATTGGATAATTATTTTTTTTTATGTTAGCTACTGCAGAATAACCTTATTTTTTTAATTTAAGTCTTATTTCTCATGCTTCCTTTTCATTATATAAAAGTTTACAAAAGAACTACCGTATTTTCCGCCATATGTCGCTCTGCCGTATAAGTCGCTTCAGTCCAAATATGTCTAATAAAGTGGGGAAAAACGTGTTGCTTCGCCGTATAAGGCCCTGTACACACGTAGCCGTTTATCAGTAAAACCGAACAGTTTATCATGCGGTTTGGCCTTTCATCCACACGTGAACGCCGGTTGATGTAACTATAAACGAATAATAACAAAACTCCGGCCAAAGTGAAGATTTGAGAACTCTCCGTTTTCGAGTCTGCGTGTGAACTTTCAGAACGGAGCTTTCTGCTCCAGCTGGACCGGCAAAACCGGGTCTGCCGACAGTGCCGGTCCAGCTGAGCGGCGCTCACGTCACATAATGCTCTTAAAAAAGCACTAAAAAGTCAACATACCTGCTCTGACATGATTCCAAGTCGACATTTTCCTGCATTTTATTAACTTTGTACTCCAACATGGTAATTAATAGTAGTTCAACCTCACGGTCTGTCCACACAAACGAAAGAAAAAAAATAAATAAATAACAGGAAGTGTGGCTGCATGAGTTGAAGGGTTGTGACAGCACTACACTGCCACCTATGGGTTCAGCATATTCATTACAACTTTACAACGTTTTGTGGTGAAAAAAACGGGACATGTAAACAAACATTTTAAATATTCGAAATGTATGGACAGAGATGGTTTTTTTGCGCAAATATTCGTTTTTCAAACACCAGGCTACGTGTGTACAGGGCCTTAGTCACATCTGTTATGCGTCACCACTGACAACCCGGAAACGTGGGCCAGTGTTGTGCCAAAAATCGATTGGCTGCCAAATGGTGGCCGCGGGACCATGCATGGGAGGACTTTAATAAGAATTTAACAAGATTAACACTTAAAAACAATTTGTTGCTTGAAATGATAGCAAAGGTGTGTCTCAGTTGAACTTTTGCTAAATAATTGCTCTATGACAGTCAAATCAGCTGCATTTCAAAAGCTGATGCGCAGAAGCAGGAGCGAGCAGAGGGATGACTCACTGTGCATTTCTTCAAAATTTACCAAGATAAGCACCTAAAACAATTGTTTGTTTGCTCAATTTTATAGCAAAGGTGTGTCTCAGTTGAAGTTTTACTTAATAAATGCACTTCAATGGTCACATTAGCTGCATTTCCCCAGGGACGGTGCAGCGAAATGAAGCTGATTTGATTATTCCTCCAGGTATGATCCCAAAGCTGGATGAAGGTGTCAGTCTTTGGCAAGCTGATTGTGTCATTAATAGCCACATTTTCCTATTGCATGACACAACGGCATGCCATACTACTCTGACGCCATCTAGCGGCTGAAAATGGTAATGTTCAATATTTTCAATGTCAGAATGAATGAAAACGGTCATAACTCAGACAAAAATTGGTTTATAAATATGGGTAAAAAACATAAATAAGTTGCTTCAGTGTATAAATCGCAGGGCATGCAAATTATGCAAAAAAAATCCTGCGACTTATAGGCCAGAAAATATGGTACTGTATATTCTTCTAGGATGCATGACTTTATATTAATTTGATGAAATCTGACGTATAGATGATCGGATAGTTGTTTATTTTTTAATGTAAGCTACTGCAGAATAATCTTGGCATGTCCTTTTTCCCCCAATAAGTCTAATTTCTCATTTCTTCATTATATAAAAGTATACAAAAGGACTACCGGTAACCTTTTTCACTTTGCCTGCAGTGACTTGCAGCACATACATTACTGAATTTGACAATGATGTGCAGTATATCCATTAACATTTTAATCCACAGCACCTGAAGTGTAAGATGCTTATTTGCTTTAAATGTTTTCAGCACTGCCAGCTCTGTCAGAAAGGAGATAATGAGGAACTACTTTTACTTTGTAATGGCTGTGACAAAGGCTGCCACACTTACTGCCACAATCCCAAGATCACCACAGTACCTGAAGGAGACTGGTTTTGCTCATTTTGTGTAGCAAAGGTACGCAAACAGCCAGATAAAACCCCAACTTAGTCCATATGTGTTTTCTCCTGCTTTTCATGTTTTGTAGATGGGCAGATGGCGCATTTTGTGAATGTGTACGGCCTTGTGTGCACTCTCTCTTTCAGGAAAATGGTCAGTTGCCTCACAGCAGGAAGCAACAAAGCAGAACAGCTGGGGGAGGAAAGAGGTGTGGGGAGGAAAATCGAAACCGTAAGCCATCTGTGGCAGGAGAGCACATCAGTGAGGAGGTTGCCAGCAGCAACAATGTGCCAAAAAGAGGTACCAGAGAGTTCAAAAAGAGGCGAGGAGATGGCTCGGATGTTAAGTGTGACAGTTCTGTCTCGTGTGCCAAAACATCCAAGGACAGCTGCGGTGAGCTGGCGATGTGCCGGTACGTACATGTACCAAGAAGTTCTAAACACTGAGCCTATAGGAGGTGAATCTCATTAAACTTGGTGATTGTACGGTTGTTCCAGACTGCTGCTGTCTGAGCTGGAGGACCATCAAGATGCGTGGCCCTTTCTCACACCGGTCGACCACAAAGCTGTTCCCGGATATAAAAAAATCATCAAGAAGCCAATGGACTTCTCCACCATCAAGAAAAAGCTCTTGAACAACCTGTACGTTTTACCACGCTGTCTCACATCTGTAACTTTACACAGTTCATAACTTCATAAATACTTCTTTTAATGATTGCAGGTACTTGAATCTGGGGGGCTTCGTCGTTGACGTGAACCTGGTTTTTGATAACTGTGTAAAATTTAACGAGGACGACTCAGAAATTGGGCGAGCCGGCCACAGAATGAGGACATTTTTTGACAAACGACGGACTGAACTCCTGCAGTGAAAATGTCCATGTTCAACTCGTTCTGTATATTTGAAGGATGTGTTTTCACTTTTGACTCAAACAATTTACTAA
>JBBPBX010034249.1:2500-23102 GCA_038048925.1 Garcialebias charrua
AAGCAGCATGGCCGGCCTGGTTCTCAGTTGAGCTCCGGCGCGCGCCGGGGGACCTTCGGACGGATTTATCTCGGAAACAATGCTTCGTCTGGCGGCCTCGTAGCTGCCGTGTCTTCCGTAAACTGCCAAGACTGGACCAATGAGATGAGCCGGATTCTGTAGTTTCAATCACGTGTGTAAAAGGGCTGTCAGCTCATTGGTCACAGAGCTTCTTCTTCTTCTATTGTTTATTGGCGGTTGGCGAACTTATTTTAAGCACATTACCGCCACCAACCGGACTGAGTGTGTGCATTGCCGTCTGCTCCCAATCATACACGTCATGTCAACAAACTAAAAGACACTTATGAGTTGTTTTTGAAAAACAACTTTTTATTTTATTTGGGTTGGATAATAAGGAAAATTGAGGACAAAGCATTGTTTTATCTACGTCTAGCGACAATAAAAAAATAAAATAAAAAATAAAAAATTTCTGCCAGGCTGAACTGCTCACTCCTGGCCAGCAGAGGGCCCCATTGAGCTGTCGGGCCCCTGGGCACCCGCCCGGTGTGCCCGTATTATAGATCCGGCCCTGGTCTTAGTAAGAGACAGGCGTGGTACGTCTGATGGAAGTGTGCTAGTAACCTCTCCTTCCTAGTTTAGAAGAGCGATAGCCAAGAGTCATTGGATTTACAACTTACATTTCTGTTTAAAAAACAATTCACATTAGATGGGAGAGAGGAGTAAGACTGGCTGAGAAGTTCAACATATGTCTTAGTTAGGGACAGGCGTGGTAAGACGTCTGATGGAAGTGATGTGCTAGTAACCTCTCCTTCCTAGTTTAGAAAAGCAATAGCCAACGGTCATTGGATTTACAACTTATATTTTTGTTAAATAAAAATCAATTCACATTAGATGGGACAGAGTAGTAAGACTGGCTGAGAATCTCAACATATGTCTTAGTTAGGGACAGGCGTGGTAAGACGTCTGATGGAAGTCATGTGCTAGTAACCTCTCCTTCCTAGTTTAGAAAAGCGATAGCCAAGAGTCATTGGATTTACAACTTACATTTTTGTTTAAAAAAACAATTCACATTAGACGGGACAGAGGAGTAAGACTGGCTGAGAAGTTCAACATATGTCTTAGTTAGAGACAGACGTGGTAAGACGTCTGATGGAAGTGATGTGCTAGTAACCTCTCCTTCCCAGATTAGAAAAGCAATAGCCAAGAGTCATTGGATTTACAACTTACATTTTTGTTTTAAAAAACAATTCACATTAGATGGGACAGAGGAGTAAAACTGGCTGCGAAGCTCAACATATGTCTTAGTTAGAGACAGACATGGTAAGACATCTGATGGAAGTGATGTGCTAGTAACCTCTCCTTCCTAGTTTACAAAAGCGATAGCCAAGAGTCATTGGAAATATGCCTGGGGCTACGTCAGTGCATCGGGCTCTTGCAGTGGGCTCCGGCGGGGGCCTGTGAGTTTGTCGCTGTTGGCCCCCCGGGGGTCATTGTGTGTAGTCGCTGGTGGAGCTCGTTCGGTTCTCCCCCTTGGTCGGATCTGGGGAGTGGGTGAGTGGCTCGTCCTGTTCGGGGAGCCTTGGGGACTCTGGGCTTGGGGTCCTTCTTGGGGTCTTGGGCTTTGATCTCCCCTTCGTCTGCCTCGGGCCTTGGGGGGACGGATCTCTGATGCTTCACGGTCGCTACTGAATGTTCTATTGGAGGAACCCTTTTCACGTATGCATGCTCACAGCCACACACAAATGGATAAATGGTTGTATATGTAGATATCATATGCAGATATGTAGATGGATATGTGATATGAATGTACATATGTATGTATACTGTATATATATTTGTAGGTATGGGTATGTTTATTTATGGAAATCTACTGCAAGGTCATGAATATTATTAGTCTTTATGCATGTGTGTTTCGTTGCTGTGTTCTGTCATGTGCTTTGCAGGATTGCGGACGGAGGTTGGGTGTGTTTGCCTTGTGCTCTTTTTGTGGATAATTGTTGTGTTTTGTTGTCTTACTTTCTATCTTTCCTTTCTCTCTATTAAAAAAAATTCACATCGGTGTGAGAGGATGGCTATAAGGTGAGAAGGGAGGCCATCTATAAAAGGGAAAAAAAAGAAGAAAAAAAAAGAAAGAAAAGGAAATACGACTTACATTTTTGTTTAAAAAAAAAACATTCACATTAGATGGGACCAATTACTAAGACTGGCTGAGAAGCTCAACATATGCCTTAGTTAGAGACAGACGTGGTAAGACGTCTGATGGAAGTGATGTGCTAGTAACCTCTCCTTCCTAGTTTAGAAAAGCGATAGCCAACGGTCATTGGATTTACAACTTATATTTTTGTTAAATAAAAATCAATTCACATTAGATGGGACAGAGTAGTAAGACTGGCTGAGAATCTCAACATATGTCTTAGTTAGGGACAGGCGTGGTAAGACGTCTGATGGAAGTCATGTGCTAGTAACCTCTCCTTCCTAGTTTAGAAAAGCGATAGCCAAGAGTCATTGGATTTACAACTTACATTTTTGTTTAAAAAAACAATTCACATTAGATGGGACAGAGGAGTAAGACTGGCTGAGAAGTTGAACATATGCCTTAGTTAGATACAGACGTGGTAAGACATCTGATGGAAGTGATGTCCTAGTAACCTCTCCATCCTAGTTTAGAAAAGTGATAGCCAACAGTCATTGGATTTACGACTTACATCTTTGTTTAAAAAAAAACAATTCACATTAGATGGGACAGAGTAATACTGGCTGAGAATCTCAACATGTCTTAGTTAGGGACAGGCGTGGTAAGACGTCTGATGGAAAAGATGTGCTAGTAACCTCTCCTTCCTAGTTTAGAAAAGCGATAGCCAAGAGTCATTGGATTTACAACTTACATTTTTGTTTAAAAAAACAAATCACATTAGATGGGACAGAGGAGTAAGACTGGCTGAGAATCTCAATATATGTCTTAGTTAGGGACAGGCGTGGTAAGACGTCTGATGGAAGTGATGTGCTAGTAACCTCTCCTTCCTAGTTTAGAAAAGCGATAGCCAACAGTCATTGGATTTACGACTTACATTTTCGTTAAATAAAAATCAATTCACATTAGATGGGACAGAGTAATACTGGCTGAGAATCTCAACATGTCTTAATTAGGGACAGGCGTGGTAAGACGTCTGATGGAAAAGATGTGCTAGTAACCTCTCCTTCCTAATTTAGAAAAGCGATAGCCAAGAGTCATTGGATTTACAACTTACATTTTTGTTTAAAAAAACAAATCACATTAGATGGGACAGAGGAGTAAGACTGGCTGAGAATCTCAACATATGTCTTAGTTAGGGACAGGCGTGGTAAGACGTCTGATGGAAGTGATGTGCTAGTAACTTCTCTTTCCTAGTTTAGAAAAGCGATAGCCAACAGTCATTGGATTTACGACTTACATTTTCGTTAAATAAAAATCAATTCACATTAGATGGGACAGAGTAGTAAGACTGGCTGAGAAGCTCAACATATGTTTTATTCAGGGACAGGCGTGGTAAGACGTCTGATGGAAGTGATGTGCTAGTAACCTCTCCTTCCTAGTTTAGAAAAGTGATAGCCAAGAGTCATTGGATTAATGACTTACATTTTTGTTTACAAAAAAACATTCACATTAGATAGGACCAATTACTAAGACTGGCTTAGAAGCTCAACATGTCTTAGTTAGGGACAGGCGTAGTAAGACGTCTGATGGAAGTGATGTGCTAGTAACCTCTGCTTCCTAATTTAGAAAATTGATAGCCAAGAGTCATTGGATTTACAACTTACGTTTTTGTTTTTAAAAAAACATTCACATTAGATGGGACCAAGTACCGGTAGTAAGACTGGCTGAAAAGCTCAACATATGTGTTAGTTAGGGACAGGCGTGGTAAGACGTCTGATGGAAGTGATGTGCTAGTAACCTCTCCTTCCTAGTTTAGAAAATTGATAGCCAAGAGTCATTGGATTTACGACTTACATTTTTTTTTTTTTAATTCACATTTGACGGGACAGAGGAGTAAGACTGGCTGAGAAGTTCAACATATGTCTTAGTTAGAGACAGACGTGGTAAGACGTCTGATGGAAGTGATGTGCTAGTAACCTCTCCTTCCTAGTTTAGAAAAGCGATAGCCAAGAGTCATTGGATTTACAACTTACATTTTTGTTTAAAAAAACAAATCACATTAGATGGGACAGATGAGTAAGACTGGCTGAGAAGTTCAACATATGTCTTAGTAGTGCTGGACGATAATTCAATAACGATAAATATCGCGATATATTTTTATTCAATAACGATGATATGAAGTTTAAGCATATTTTCGATATTTCGATAGGATTTTACAACGTTTTTCTGTTTCTGTTCGGGTTGGAGCGGCTGCTTCAACAACCCGCCCGGACAGAAAAAGCTGTGACACAAAACGTGCGTGGTGACGTCGTTGTTACGCAGCGCTCAGTCCAGCAGCAGGCGTTAGCGGTAGCAGGCTAAAAGCTAAGCTAGTCTCCAAAGCGCGTTAAGTTTTCGCTTCAAAACGAGTCAAACGAGTGCTCATGACCGTCAGAATGTGACTGAACAAAGTTTCACAAGCGAAGAGAAAGCAGACGACATCACTGATGAGAGGAAAGACTAATTCGTAGGTGCGGACGTAGTTCGGTTTTGTTAAACTGCAGGTCTCATCTGCAGCGAGTCCTCGGTTTGTTTATTTTTCAAAACGTGACAAAGTCGTTCTAACTAGCGGTGGAAACATCTAACTTGTTTAATCTGAAGAGTTTCCACTCGATAGAATATGATGAGAGTCAGAAGATGAAGAACAATAAAGTTTGAGCCAACGTTTCCCTGAAACTACAACGTAAACAAACAGCCCCAGCAGCGCTGCATGTTTTTTTATTCAAAATAAAACAAATTCATCAGAAAAAGAAAAAACACTGAATGAAAATGTGCAGAAAGACGAAAATAGTGTTTTAATATCTGCCCCTTGTTTAAAAAATACAAAATAACTACAAACAAACAACAACCTTCACTTCACCTGCACCACACCTTCCCAACAACTTTGATTTAATCATATTTTAAAACATATAAATAGTTTTAGAAATGTTTATGGTGATATCAAGTCAACACAATCCTGTTTCCTGATTTACAACTCAGCTCCTTCAAACTAGTCCTAAATGGAGGTTTTACAAACATTTACATTCCCTTCAGGGTTTAATAACTTTAAACAAATTTTAATTGAATATTTGGGGGGTAATTTTTTTTTCAGTTTTATACATGACTTGTAAAATACTATGTTCAACCAAATCATAAAATTTTAATAATTTAAACTGATGAAATATTTGTTGGGTGACCATAGCACTTCCTACTAATAATTCTTGTAGCTCTTTAAAAACAAAACAAAAAAAACAGGGTTTGTAATAGTTTTACATGCTTTTCCCCAAACTTCAATACAACAGATTAAATATGGAACAATCATTACATTATTCAATATATTCAAAACTTTGTCATTCAAAAACTATTTTACTTTATACAGTAATGCAATTGATTTTGTTATTTTTATTCTTAAGTAATTTCCATGAGATTTCTATGTCAGCTTCTTATAAATAACAACACCCAAAAGTTTTATTTAATTAACTATGAATTTCAATGCTGTAAATTTTAAAGATGTTTAAAGTTAAAACTATTAATATTGACACAGTTGAGAATTTTATGGCAAGAAAGTTCATGCTCAATAATCCACGTACCAAATCCAATAATTTTCAGTCGGGTCATCTGGACAGTTTCTTTTTATAGAAATTGGATGGAGGATGGAGGGTGAAACGTTTCTATAAAAAAGAAACTGTCCAGATGACCCGACTGAGAATTATTGGGTTGAGAAGTTTATGTTTATTTGATGGTGATTTCCATCTTTTTGGAGGCTAAATACAAATACAAGGAGAACATTAATTTATTTGTATAGTTTATAGTTTTTTTTAGGCTTTTATATTGTTTATATCGATATCGAATTATATCGATATCGACCGAAATTAAGAACTATATCGTGATAAAAATTTTGGCCATATCGTCCAGCCCTATGTCTTAGTTAGGGACAGGCGTGGTAAGACGTCTGATGGAAGTCATGTGCTAGTACTCTCCTTCCTAGTTTAGAAAAGCGATAGCCAAGACTCATTGGATTTACAACTTACATTTTTGTTTAAAAAAACAAATCACATTAGATGGGACAGATGAGTAAGACTGGCTGAGAAGTTCAACATATGTCTTAGTTAGGGACAGGCGTGGTAAGACGTCTGATGGACCACTAGGGGGCTCTACTCACACCCAGTGGACCGAATGTGTTACAGGATGCTTTTATTGTGAAAGGTCCAGAGGACCGGATGTTGTGTTGGTATATAAGGCGGTGTTGGGTGGTTTTCCCGCCAGTTGAGTAGGAGTTGATTAAAAGTGAAGAACTACATCCCGTCTCCTGTGTCGTCTCTTCACCACCTCCTACACTGGTGACCTACGTGAACTGAATATGACGACATCTGAAGGTCCAGCCAGCTCTCCTCAGCTGTCCGCGGTTGTGGAACCTCCACCGGCGGCCCCGCTCGCTTTTGCGGTGGCCGTTAAAATCCCGGACTTCTGGCTGCACGCCCCTCGGTCGTGGTTCGCCCACGTCGAATCACAGTTCGCTCTTCGCGGGATCTCTGCAGACGACACCAAATACCACCATGTGGTCGCTTCACTGGACCCATTGTCCACCCAGCGGGTAATGAGCCTGCTCGAAGACCCTCCTGCACAAGGAAAATACGACGCCCTCAAGGAGCTCCTTCTGCAGCGTTACACGCTCTCAGACGCGGAGCGCGCCGAGAAACTGTTTTCCCTCTCCGATTTGGGCGATGGCACAGCTCTTGAGCTCATGGAAGGAATGTTGTCTTTGAGGGGTTCAGCTGACTGTGAGTTTCTCTTTCTCCACCTCTTCCTCCGCCGGCTTCCGGCTCCAGTGCGCACAGCCCTGGCCAACTCCCCGTTTCTGCAGCAGAAGGATTACCGCTCGCTGGCCCGCGAAGCCGACCGCATCCTGCTGGCTGCGAGGACGTTCGCGGTCCAAGCGGCGGTCCCCGGATCTCCAGCGGCGCCCGAGCTTCAAGCATCGCCCTCAGCGCCGGACGAGCCAGTGGTCGTAGCAGGAGTCGCCCGCAGGCGGTCAGGGGCCGCACTTTGTTTCTTCCACCAGCGTTTTGGCGCCAAAGCACGACGGTGTGTCCCACCGTGCAGTTTCAAGCCGCAGGGAAACGAGTACGCCAGCGCCCGCTAGCAGTCGCGGCCGTTGGCGACAAGGAAAGGCTGCTTTTCATCGAAGACTCGAGGTCGGGGAGGCGGTTCCTGGTGGACTCCGGCTCGCAGAAGAGCCTCGTTCCCCCGACTGGCTCCGACAGGTTAGCAGAAGGCTGCGGGCCGCAGCTAACCGCGGCTAACGGCTATCCCATCAAGACGTTTGGCGAAAGGTTGGTGACTGTTCGTTTCCATGAACGGGACTTCCAGTGGAACTTTGTGGTAGCTGCTAGCTCAGTCCCTATTTTAGGGGCTGATTTTCTTTGTGCTCACGGGCTCCTGGTTGATTTAGCTAACAGACGTTTGATCGACGCTGTGTCTTTTTCGTCACTGCCTTGTGAGACGCGAGGAGATCTCCAGCGGCGCCCGAGCTTCAAGCATCGCCCTCAGCGCGGGACGAGCCAGTGGTCGTAGCAGGAGTCACCCGCAGGCGGTCAGGGGCCGCACTTTGTTTCTACCACCAGCGTTTTGGCGCCAAAGCACGACGGTGTGTCCCACCGTGCAGTTTCAAGCCGCAGGGAAACGAGTACGCCAGCGCCCGCTAGCAGTCGCGGCCGTTGGCGACAAGGAAAGGCTGCTTTTCATCGAAGACTCGAGGTCGGGGAGGCGGTTCCTGGTGGACTCCGGCTCGCAGAAGAGCCTCGTTCCCCCGACTGGCTCCGACAGGTTAGCAGAAGGCTGCGGGCCGCAGCTAACCGCGGCTAACGGCTATCCCATCAAGACGTTTGGCGAAAGGTTGGTGACTGTTCGTTTCCATGAACGGGACTTCCAGTGGAACTTTGTGGTAGCTGCTAGCTCAGTCCCTATTTTAGGGGCTGATTTTCTTTGTGCTCACGGGCTCCTGGTTGATTTAGCTAACAGACGTTTGATCGACGCTGTGTCTTTTTCGTCACTGCCTTGTGAGACGCGAGGAGCTGGGCCTTTAATGCATGCTAACTTTTTAGCTTCGGGTAATGTGTTTCAGCGTTTATTGTCTGAATTCCCCTCGCTGACTGTTCCTGATTTTGCAAACACAAACACAAAACATGGGGTCGAACATTATATTCCCACAACGGGCCCCCCGGTGTTCGCACGTGCACGCCGCCTTGATGCTACTAAGCTAGCAATAGCACAGGAAGAGTTTGCTAACATGGAGCGTTTAGGCATCGTGCAGCGCTCAAACAGTCCGTGGGCCTCCCCCCTCCACATGGTGCCCAAGGCAGATGGCAAATGGCGGCCATGTGGGGATTTCCGCCGCCTTAATAACATCACAGAGAACGATCGTTATCCCATCCCCCACATCCAGGATTTTTCAGTGCACCTGGCTGGGACCTCCATTTTTTCTAAAGTAGATTTAGTACGGGGGTACCACCAGGTTCCTGTGCATGTGGAGGATGTCCCTAAGACCGCTGTTATCACGCCTTTCGGCCTTTTTGAGTTTTTGCGCATGCCTTTTGGTCTTAAAGGTGCAGCACAAACATTTCAGCGGTTGATGGATTCAGTCCTAAGGGGTCTGTCCTTCGTATTTGTGTACCTGGATGACGTCCTGGTGGCTAGCAGCTCGGCTGAGCAGCACTTGTCCCACCTCCGTGAGGTTTTTCAGCGCCTGGCAGCACATGGCCTGATTGTAAATACAGCGAAATGCCAGTTTGGGCTGCCAGTCATTGACTTTTTGGGCCACCGCATTTCTGCAAGTGGTGCCGTCCCGTTACCAAACAAAGTGCAGGCGGTGTCAGATTTCCCACAGCCCCAGTCTGTTAAAGCGCTACAAGAATTTTTGGGAATGGTTAACTTCTATAACCGTTTCCTCCCCAGGGCAGCACAACTGCTGCGTCCGCTCTATGGAGCGCTGAAAAAGAAAAAGCCCAACGACAGCGTGGACTGGACACCAGAACGCCTACAGGCATTTGGTGATGCTAAAGCTGCACTGGCCACTGCTGCCCTTTTGGCCCATCCATCCCCAGCGGCGCAAATAGCTTTAACAACCGACGCATCTGATGTTGCGGTGGGGGCTGTGTTAGAACAGCAGGTTTCCGGGGTTTGGCAGCCGCTTGCATTTTTCAGCCGTACGCTACGGGACAATGAGCTGAAATACAGTGTTTTTGACAGAGAGTTGCTGGCGCTTTACCTGGCCACACGCCATTTCAGGTTTTTCCTGGAGGGCCGCCGGTTCACTGCATATGTTGACCACAAACCCTTGGTGTTTGCGATGTCAAAAATTTCTGACCCCTGGTCTGCTCGCCAGCAACGCCACCTCGCAGCGGTGTCTGAATTTACTACAGACATTCAGCATGTGGCTGGAAAATCCAACGTGGTGGCCGACTGTCTCTCCCGGGTGCTGATCTCTCCCGTATACGTTGGCATCGATTTTTCTGCTATGGCTGCGGACCAACGTAGCGACGCAGAAATACTCGAGCTCCAGTCCGGGCCCACGGGCCTCGAGTTGGAGGAACGGCAGGTGAATGACGGAGGTCCCCTCCTGCTCTGTGATGTTTCTACTGGCAGGCCCCGCCCCCTGGTTCCAGTTTCATGGCGACGCCGCGTTTTTGACTCCTTACATTCCCTTTCTCATCCAGGTGTTAGAGCCTCGGTGAAACTGGTCAGTTCAAAGTTTGTTTGGCCCGGTCTGCGTAAAGCAGTTAAGGAGTGGGCAGCAGCGTGTGTCCCATGCCAGCGCGCTAAGGTTAACAGGCACACCAAAGCACCTTTGGAACCCTTCTCCATCCCAGGTCGGCGGTTTGATCATGTGCACGTAGACCTGGTGGGCCCTCTGCCTCCATCACAAGGTTTTACTCATCTGCTGACTATGATAGACCGGACCACCAGGTGGCCTGAGGTGGTTCCTTTGACATCCACGACATCTGCAGTGGTGGCCCGGGCATTTTTGTCTACCTGGGTGGCGCGTTTTGGCCCCCCTTCAGACATTACATCAGACCGGGGCCCGCAGTTTGTTTCTGAACTTTGGTCTACCATGGCCAAGGGTCTGGGGACTAACGTTCACAGGACCACCGCTTACAACCCCCAAGCTAATGGTTTGTGTGAACGGTTTCACAGATCATTGAAAGCTGCACTGCGTGCTGCATTGACCGGTGACAACTGGATTGACCGTCTTCCCTGGGTTTTGTTGGGTTTACGTACCGCAACCAAAGAGGACCTGAGCTCTTCCCCGGCTGAACTGGTTTTCGGTCAACCTGTGCGCGTCCCCGGTGAGTTTTTACCTGAGGTACCCTCACCACAGTTTGCTCCACCGTTGCTCCATTTTTCACCTCAGGAGGCCCCTTTTCGTGTCCCTGGCCCGGTACATCATTGTTTACCGCAGTCATTTGTCCCTAAGAGTCTGGAGTCCTCTAAATTTGTTTTTGTCAAACACAATGCACACAGGACACCACTACAGCCTTTGTATGATGGACCGTTTCGGGTTCTTCAACCAGGTCCAAAACATTTCCTTTTAGATTTAGGGGGTCGTACTGAGACTGTCTGTATCGATAGGCTTAAACCAGCTCATGTTGTGTCAGATGATCAGGTTGTTACGGCCCAGGCTCCTCGCAGGGGCAGACCTCCATCCACATTGTTAACGGACTGCTGTCCCCCTGCCAGAGACTCTCAACATCCATTGGAGCCCGAATCTTCTGCAGGCCCTCCTCGGAGCCCTCCGCTTCATCAGACTGGTTCTGCAGGGCCCAGGTTCAGCCGTTCTGGTCGTTTAATCAAACCTAAAATGCGGGACTAGTGATGGACCTTACTGGGTGTTCTGGGGGGGCGTGTGTGGTGGACCACTAGGGGGCTCTACTCACACCCAGTGGACCGAATGTGTTACAGGATGCTTTTATTGTGAAAGGTCCAGAGGACCGGATGTTGTGTTGGTATATAAGGCGGTGTTGGGTGGTTTTCCCGCCAGTTGAGTAGGAGTTGATTAAAAGTGAAGAACTACATCCCGTCTCCTGTGTCGTCTCTTCACCACCTCCTACAATGTGCTAGTAACCTCTCCTTCCTAGTTTAGAAAAGCGATAGCCAAGAGTCATTGGATTTACAACTTACATTTTTGTTTAATAAAAACAATTCACATTAGATGGGACAGAGGAGAAAGACTGGCTGAGAATTTCAACATATGTCTTAGTTAGAGAGAGACGTGGTAAGACGTCTGATGGAAGTGATGTCCTAGTAACCTCTCCTTCCTAGTTTAGAAAAGCGATAGCCAACTGTCATTGGATTTACGACTTACTTTTTTGTTTTAAAAAACAACAATTCACATTAGATGGGACAGAGTACTAAGACTGGCTGAGAAACTCAACATATGTCTTAGTTAGGGACAGGCGTGGTAAGACGTCTGATGGAAGTAATGTGCTAGTAACCTCTCCTTCCTAGTTTAGAAAAGCAATAGCCAAGAGTCATTGGATTTACGACTTACATTTTTGTTTTAAAAAAAACATTCACATTAGATGGGAACAAGTACCGTATTATCCGGTGTATAGGTCGCACCTTTTTATGGTTTTTTTCAAGGCCTGCGACCTATACACCGGTGCGACCTATATATGGCTTGTTATCACTTTCGGCGAAACAAATTTTTAAATCCAGCTCATTTCACAATTACGTTCATTTATTAAGGAAAAGTTCAGCTCAGACACATATTTGCTATAATTTTTATCAAACAAATAATTGTTTTTAAGTGTTAATCTTCTTAAAAGCCTTGCTGTGCGCTCCTGTGGCAGACATTTGCAGCAGAGCTAAACGTAGGTGCGACCTATACACCGGTGCGACCTATCTAGGGATTTTTCCAATCTATTGGTGATAATTGGACAATGCGACCTATACACCGGTGTGACCTATACACCAGAAAATATGATACTAAGACTGGCTGAGAAGCTCAACATATGTCTTAGTTAGGGACAGGCGTGGTAAGACGTCTGATGGAAGTGATGTGCTAGTAACCTCTCCTTCCCAGTTTAGAAAAGCGATAGCCAAGAGTCATTGGATTTACGACTTTCATTTTTGTTTAAAAAAAAAACAATTCACATTAGATGGGACAGAGTAAGACTGGCTGAGAATCTCAACATATGTCTTAGTTAGGGACAGGCGTGGAGACGTCTGATGGAAGTGATGTGCTAGTAACCTCTCCTTCCTAGTTTAGAAAAGCGATAGCCAAGAGTTATTGGATTTACAACTTACATTTTTGTAAAAAAAAAAAAAACAATTCACATTAGATGGGAGAGAGGAGTAAGACTGGCTGAGAAGTTCAACATATGTCTTAGTTAGGGACAGGCGTGGTAAGACGTCTGATGGAAGTGATGTGCTAGTAACCTCTCCTTCCCAGTTTAGAAAAGCGATAGCCAAGAGTCATTGGATTTACAACTTACATTTTTGTTTTAAAAAACAATTCACATTAGATGGGACAGAGTACTAAGACTGGCTGAGAAACTCAACATATGTCTTAGTTAGGGACAGGCGTAGTAAGATGTCTGATGGAAGTGATGTGCTAGTAACCTCTCCCTCCTAGTTTAGAAAAGCGATAGCCAAGAGTCATTGGATTTACAACTTACATTTTTGTTTTAAAAAACAATTCACATTAGATGGGACAGAGGAGTAAGACTGGCTGAGAAGCTCAACATATGTCTTAGTTAGAGACAGACATGGTAAGACATCTGATGGAAGTGATGTGCTAGTAACCTCTCCTTCCTAGTTTAGAAAAGCGATAGCCAAGAGTCATTGGAAATATGCCTGGGGCTACGTCAGTGCATCGGGCTCTTGCAGTGGGCTCCGGCGGGGGCCTGTGAGTTTGTCGCTGTTGGCCCCCCGGGCGTCATTGTGTGTAGTCGCTGGTGGAGCTCGTCCGGTTCTCCCCCTTGGTCGGATCTGGGGAGTGGGTGAGTGGCTCGTCCTGTTCGGGGGCCTTGGGGACTCTGGGCTCGGGGTCCTTCTTGGGGTCTTGGGCTTTGATCTCCCTTCGTCTGCCTCGGGCCTTGGGGGGGCGGATCTCTGATGCTTCACGGTCGCTACTGAATGTTCTATTGGAGGAACCTTATTCACTTATGCATGCTCACAGCCACACACAAATGGATGCAGGGATGTATATGTAGATATCATATGCAGATATGTAGATGGATATGTGATATGAATGTATATGTATGTATACTGTATATATATTTGTAGGTATGGGTATGTTTATTTATGGAAATCTACTGCAAGGTCATGAATATTATTAGTCTTTATGCATGTGTGTTTCGTTGCTGTGTTCTGTCATGTGCTTTGCAGGATTGCGGACGGAGGTTGGGTGTGTTTGCCTTGTGCTCTTTTTGTGGATAATTGTTGTTTTGTTGTCTTACTTTCTATCTTTCCTTTCTCTCTATTAAAAAAAATTCATATCGGTGTGAGAGGATGGCTATAAGGTGAGAAGGGAGGCCATTCATAAAAGGGAAAAAAAAAGAAGGAAAAAAAAAAAGAAAAGGAAATACGACTTACATTTTTGTTTTAAAAAAAACCCATTCACATTAGATGGGACCAATTACTAAGACTGGCTGATAAGCTCATTATATGTCTTAGTTAGGGACAGGCATGGTAAGACGTCTGATGGAAGTGATGTGCTAGTAACCTCTCCTTCCTTAGAAAAGCGATAGCCAACAGTCATTGGATTTATGACTGACATTTTTGTTAAATAAAAATCAATTCACATTAGATGGGACAGAGTAGTAAGACTGGCTGAGAAGCTCAACATATGTTTTAGTTAGGGACAGGCGTGGTAAGACGTCTGATGGAAGTGATGTGCTAACCTCTCCTTCCTAGTTTAGAAAAGCGATAGCTTAGAGTCATTGGATTTACAACTTACATTTTTGTTTTAAAAAACAATTCACATTAGATGGTGAAGGCTGCACAGAAGATGTTGGAGTCAGTCTCCCCACCATCACAGACATTTACACCTCCAGATGCAGGAAAAGAGCCACCTGCATCATGAAAGACCTCACTCACCCAGCACACTCACTCTTTGCCCCACTCCCCTCAGGACGGAGGTTGAGGAGCATCAAATGTAGAACCACTAGACTGAGGAACAGCTTCTACCCTGAGGCTGTTAGACTCATGAATAAATAATCAACACGAATAAACACTGCAAAATATCACATCATGCTGATGCTGATCTGTTTTCTTGTTGCTGTGTTCATCTGTGACCATCTGCTCATACAGACTCGTGTTCGTGCTGCTGTTTATAATGATGTCTTTCTATTACATTAGGGCTTAGTGTATTACTAGTTGATGTTTTTTTCTTAGTTAATCCTAGATGTTATTACTGTTTTTCTCTTGCATTTGTTGTTGGATGTAACTGGGACCCTGTGTACATAATCTTGTTTTCATCACATGTACCACATGCGGTGCAAATGACAATAAAAACTCTGACTCTCTCTGACTGATAATTGGTAATGCAATATAACATTTCATGGGTAAGTAAGTAAGTAAGTAAGTAAGTAAAGTTTATTTATATAGCACTTTTCGCAGATAAAATCACAAAGTGCTGTACAACATATAAATAAAAAATTAAAATAAACAGAAGAATTACTGTAGTAAAATCTGATTAATCAAAACAATAAGAACAGCTGATAAAAACAAGAACAATTGATAAAAACACTCAATAAAAACATTTATCTAAAAGCTTGTCTGAATAAAAGTGTCTTGAGCTGGGTTTTAAAGGAATCAATAGAGGCGGTCACACGAAGAGACAGGGGCAGGGCATTCCACAGCCGGGGGGCTACGGCCTGAAAGGAAAGGTCACCCCGAGTTTTAAACCGAGTCTTAGGGACCTTTAGAAGGTTCAGTGCTGAAGAACGAAGGGTGCGGGCTGGAGAATAGGGGATCAGCATTTCTGTGATGTATTGGGGGGCCTGTCCATTTAACGCTCTAAAAGTTAATACCAAAATTTTAAAATGAATTCTAAATTTAACAGGGAGCCAATGTAGATCATATAAAACCGGTGTGATGTGAGACCTTCTATTTGTTCCTGTTAAAAGCCTCGCAGCAGCGTTCTGGACCAACTGGACACGAGCGACAGCAGACTTATTAAAACAAGTAAAAAGGGAATTGCAGTAATCTAAACGAGAAGAGATAAAAACATGAATAATCATCTCCAGGTCAGATTTGGATAAAATTGCCCTCAGTTTAGAAATGTTCCTCAGGTGATAAAAGCAGTTTCTGACCAGGAGCTTTGAATGTTTGTCCAAAGACATTGACTGGTCGAACTGAACACCAAGGTTTCTGAGGCTCGGCTGAGAAGAGGAGCCCAGAGAACCGAGATGTTGCTTGATTAGAGGAACTTTCTGTTCAGGGGCAATGATCAGGGTTTCAGTCTTGGCAGAATTTAACTGAAGGCAGTTGTTGGCTAACCACACCTTAATCTGGGACACACATTTTACTAGTTCATCTAACTTGTGTAATTCTGAGTCATTGAAGGAGCAGTAGAGTTGAATGTCGTCAGCATAGAAATGGTAAGAGACATTTCTGAAGCTATTTATAATCTTTGCAAGGGGTGTGATGTAAATAATGAACAGAATAGGACCCAAGACTGAACCCTGAGGAACACCATACCTTAACGGAGAGGTCTTAGACTTTCACAAACATTGAAAATTTTCTGTTGTTCAAATAAGAGGAAAACCACTTCAAAACAGTTCCATCCATCCATCCATCCATTTTCTTCCGCTTATCCGGGGTCGGGTCGCGGGGGTAGCAGCCTAAGTAGGGAGGCCCAGACTTCCCTCTCCCCAGCCACTTGGAGCAGCTCCTCTGGGGGAATCCCAAGGCGTTCCCAGGCCAGCCGAGAAACATAGTCCCTCCAGCGTATCCTGGGTCTTCCTCTGGGTCTCCTCCCGGTGGGACATGCCCGGAACACCTCACCAGGGAGGCGTCCAGGAGGCATCCTAACCAGATGCCCGAGCCACCTCAACTGGCTCCTCTCGATGTGGAGAAGCAGCGGCTCTACTCCGAGTCCCTCCCGGATGACCGAGCTTCTCACCCTATCTCTAAGGGAGAGTCCAGCCACCCTGCGGAGAAAACTCATTTCAGCCGCTTGTATCCGAGATCTTGTTCTTTCGGTCATAACCCAAAGCTCATGACCATAGATGAGGGTGGGAACGTAGATCGATCGGTAAATTGAGAGCTTTGCCTTTTGACTCAGCTCTCTCTTCACCACGACAGACCGGTACAGCGCCCGCTTCACTGCGGACGCTGCACCTATCCGCCTATCGATCTCACGCTCCAGTTTTCCCTCATTCGTGAACAAGATCCCGAGATACTTAAACTCCTCCACTTGGGGCAGGACCTCCTCCCCGACCCGGAGAGGGCATGCTACCCTTTTCCGGCTCAAGACCATGGCCTCGGATTTGGAGGAACTGATCCTCATCCCGGCCGCATCACATTCAGCTGCAAACCGCTCCAGCGAAAGCTGTAGATCACGAGCTGATGAAGCCAATAGGACCACATCATCTGCAAAAAACAGAGAAGCGATTCTAAGGCCACCAAAACGGATCCTCTCAACACCTTGGCTGCGCCTAGAAATTCTGTCCATAAAAGTTATAAACAGAATCGGTGACAAAGGGCAACCTTGGCGGAGTCCAACTCTCACCGGAAACGAGCCTGACTTACTGCCGGCAATGCGGACCAAGCTCTGACACCGGTCGTACAGGGACCTAACAGCCCATATCAATGGGCCTGGTACCCCATACTCCCGGAGTACCCCCCACAGAACCCCCCGAGGGACGCGGTCGAATGCCTTCTCCAAGTCCACAAAGCACATGTAAACTGGTTGGGCAAACTCCCACGCACCCTCCAGGACCCTGCTGAGGGTGTAGAGCTGGTCCAGTGTTCCACGACCAGGACGAAAACCACACTGCTCCTCCTGAATCCGAGGTTCGACTATCCGACGGACCCTCCTCTCCAGAACCCCTGAATAGACCTTACCAGGGAGGCTTAAGAGTGTGATCCCCCTATAGTTGGAACACACTCTACGGTCCCCCTTTTTGAATAGGGGAACCACCACCCCAGTCTGCCAATCCAAGGGAACTGCCCCCGATGTCCACGCAATATTGCAGAGTCGCGTAAGCCAACACAACCCCACAACATCCAGAGCCCTAAGGAACTCAGGGCGAATCTCATCCAACCCCGGAGCCCTGCCACCGCGGAGCTTTTTAACCACCTCGGTGACCTCAGCACCAGAGATTGGAGAGCCCGACCCAAAGTCCCCAGGCTCCGCTTCCTCAGTGGAAGACGTGCCAGTAGGATTGAGGAGGTCTTCGAAGTATTCCGCCCACCGACTCACAACATCCCGAGTTGAGGTCAACAGCACGCCATCCCCACCATAAATGGTGTTGGTCGCGTACCGCTTTCCCCCCCTGAGACGCCGGATGGTGGACCAGAATCGCCTCGAAGCCGTACGGAAGTCATTCTCCATGGCCTCTCCGAACTCCTCCCACGCCCGAGTTTTTGCCTCAGCAACCACCCGAGCCGCATGCCGCTTGGACTGCCGGTACCTATCTGCTGCTTCCGGGGTCCCACAGGCCAAAAAGGCCCAATAGGACTCCTTCTTCAGCTTGACAGCATCCCTCACCGCCGGTGTCCACCACCGGGTTCGAGGGTTGCCACCACGACAGGCACCAACAACCTTGCGGCCACAACTCCGATAAGCTGCCTCGACAATAGAGGCGCGAAACATGGCCCACTCGGGCTCAATGTCCCCCGCCTCCCTCGGAACGTGTTCAAAGCTCTCCCGGAGGTGGGAGTTAAAGCTCCGTCTTACGGGAGACTCTGCCAGACGTTCCCAGCAGACCCTCACAATACGTTTGGGTCTGCCAGGTCTGACCGGCATCCTCCCCCACCATCGGAGCCAACTCACCACCAGGTAGTGGTCAGTTGACAGCTCCGCCCCTCTCTTCACCCGAGTGTCCAGGACATGCGGCCGCAGATCAGATGAGACGACAACAAAGTCGATCATTGAACTACGACCTAGGGTGTCCTGGTGCCAAGAGCACATATGGACACCCTTATGCCTGAACATGGTGTTCGTTATGGACAATCCATGACGAGCACAGAAGTCCAACAACAGAACACCACTCGGGTTCAGATCAGGGGGGCCGTTCCTCCCAACCACACCCCTCCAGGTCTCACTGTCATTGCCCACGTGAGCGTTGAAGTCCCCCAGCAGAACAAGGGAGTCCCCAGGAGGCGCACCCTCCAATACCCCCTCCAAGGACTCCAAAAAGGGTGGGTAATCTGCGCTGCCGTTCGGCGCATAGGCACAAACAACAGTCAGAGCCCGTCCCCCCACACGTAGGCGAAGGGAGGCTACCCTCTCGTTCACCGGGGTGAACCCCAACGTACAGGCACCAAGATGGGGGGCAACAAGTATGCCCACTCCTGCTCGGCGCCTCTCACCAGGGGCAACTCCAGAGTGGAAGAGTGTCCAACCCCTCTCAAGGAAACTGGTTCCAGAGCCAGAGCCATGCGTTGAGGTGAGTCCGACTATTTCTAGCCGGAACCTCTCAACCTCACACACTAGCTCAGGCTCCTTCCCCACCAGAGAGGTGACATTCCATGTCCCAATGGCCAGCTTCTGTAGCCGAGGATCAGACCGCCAGGGTCCCCGCCCTCGGCCACCACCCATTCCACAATGCACCCGACCCCTTTGGCCCCTCCCACAGGTGGTGAGCCTATGGGAAGGGGGACCCACGTCTCCTCTTCGGGCTGTGCCCGGCCGAGCTCCATGGGTGAAAGCCCGGCCACCAGGCGCTCGCCAACGTGCCCCTCCTCCGGGCCTGGCTCCAGAGTGGGGCCCCGGTGACCCGCGTCCGGGCGAGGGAACATTGTTTCCATTTATATTATTCATCATAAGGGGTCTTGTGGGCTGCGCTTTGTCTCGTCCCTCACCTAGGACCTGTCTGCCTTGGGTGACCCTACTAGGGGCATAAAGCCCCTGACAGCATAGCTCCTAGGATCATTGGGACACTCAAACCCCTCCACCACGGTAAGGTGGCAGCCCAGGGAGGGGAACTACGAA
The DNA here is from genome assembly GCA_038048925.1 of Garcialebias charrua. Lineage (NCBI taxonomy): Eukaryota > Metazoa > Chordata > Actinopteri > Cyprinodontiformes > Rivulidae > Garcialebias > Garcialebias charrua. Next base: position 21,817 of record JBBPBX010034249.1, read on the forward strand.
CATTCACTATTAAAATCCCTAGGTGATGGGGGACATGGGTGTACGGCTTGTTTTCGGTGACTTTTACCGTACATGGTCTGAACCAGTTTTTGCACAGCAACTAAAAAGTAACATTTGGTTCACATCATACAAACAACCTTTTACATACCGGTAATTTGTACAAATGTCATACTAACAACCCAACACATTAGATCTCTTGTAACTTTGCATTAAGTTACAGATTAATGTAAATCTGATTTGACCCAAAAGGTCGCACCCGAGTATAGGTCGCACCATCCAATTATTGCCAAAGAATTGGAAAAATCCATATACTGTATAGGTCGCACCTGAGTATAGGTCGCACCTACGTCAAAATGTGGACCGTGTTTAGCTCTGCTGCAAATGTCTCTTCCACAGGAGCGCACAGCAAGGCTTTTAAGAAGATTAACACTTAAAAACAATTAATTGTTTGATAAAAAATTATAGCAAATATGTGTCTGAGCTGAACTTTTCTTTAATAAATGAATAATTTTAGCAGGATAAACACCTAAAAAATATATTTGTTAGCTGACATTATTGTAAGAGTGTGTCTCAGTTTAATTTTTGTTAATAAATGATTACAAATCAGCTTATTTTATAAAAATCCATATATAGGTTGCACCTGAGTATAGGTCGCAGGCCATGGAAAAAATGATAAAAAGGTGCGACCTATACTCCGAAAAATACGGTAATGTTCTGTCTAACTGTATATTTCATCAGCTGTGACGTCAGTCATGGGAGTATAGATCATGGAAAAAGAGGCAAAAGTTTGCATCCAGGCTAGGCTAATAAGCTGACCAAATGTCCATTTTTTACCACATTTTCAGGCTTAATTCACAACTTTATCTTGTAGGACACTTTTCTATAACATTTTTATTTATTTATTTGGAACAGTTTTATCAACCCAGAAAAGTTAGTTTTACTAAGGGAACCCACTAAACACTAGACGTCAAAAAATGGACGTGCAGATTACGTCTGAGTCCGTGGTCGAAGAACAATTCTGGATGTCCCCCCCCCGACGTGTAAACAAGGTCCACTTTTGGACGTCTAACCATGACCACATTTGTACGTCGATATGAATGTCAGACTTGGAGGTCATAAAGACAGGTTCACAGTTAATCTTTTAGGACTATAAATTTGCAGTTAGACAATTTATTTATTACGAATGTTGTTTTTAACAAGATTTTAATGCCTTTCCTCAATTCTTTTTTACAAATTTAAGTAGTTACCTTAGTATTGATTGAAGAATATCCTTATTATTATCATCG
>JBBPBX010034250.1:0-32743 GCA_038048925.1 Garcialebias charrua
TCCTTAGGGCTCTGGATGTTGTAGGGTTGTGTTGGCTTACGCGACTCTGCAATATCGCGTGGACATCGGGGGCAGTTCCCTTGGATTGGCAGACTGGGGTGGTGGTTCCCCTATTTAAAAAGGGGGACCGTAGGGTGTGTTCCAACTATAGGGGGATCACACTCTTAAGCCTCCCTGGTAAGGTCTATTCAGGGGTTCTGGAGAGGAGGGTCCGTCGGATAGTCGAACCTCGGATTCAGGAGGAGCAGTGTGGTTTTCGTCCTGGTCGTGGAACACTGGACCAGCTCTACACCCTCAGCAGGGTCCTGGAGGGTGCGTGGGAGTTTGCCCAACCAGTTTACATGTGCTTTGTGGACTTGGAGAAGGCATTCGACCGCGTCCCTCGGGGGGTTCTGTGGGGGGTACTCCGGGAGTATGGGGTACCAGGCCCTTTGATAAGGGCTGTTAGGTCCCTGTACGACCGGTGTCAGAGCTTGGTCCGCATTGCCGGCAGTAAGTCAGGCTCGTTTCCGGTGAGAGTTGGACTCCGCCAAGGTTGCCCTTTGTCACCGATTCTGTTCATAACTTTTATGGACAGAATTTCTAGGCGCAGCCAAGGTGTTGAGAGGATCCGTTTTGGTGACCTTAGAATCGCTTCTCTGTTTTTTGCAGATGATGTGGTCCTACTGGCTTCATCAGTTCGTGATTTACAACTTTCACTGGAGCGGTTTGCAGCCGAGTGTGATGCGGCCGGGATGAGGATCAGTTCCTCCAAATCCGAGGCCATGGTCTTGAGCCGGAAAAGGGTAGCATGCCCTCTCCGGGTCGGGGAGGAGGTCCTGCCCCAAGTGGAGGAGTTTAAGTATCTCGGGATCTTGTTCACGAATGAGGGAAAACTGGAGCGTGAGATCGATAGGCGGATAGGTGCAGCGTCCGCAGTGAAGCGGGCGCTGTACCGGTCTGTCGTGGTGAAGAGAGAGCTGAGTCAAAAGGCAAAGCTCTCAATTTACCGATCGATCTACGTTCCCACCCTCATCTATGGTCATGAGCTTTGGGTTGTGACCGAAAGAACAAGATCTCGGATACAAGCGGCTGAAATGAGTTTTCTCCGCAGGGTGGCTGGACTCTCCCTTAGAGATAGGGTGAGAAGCTCAGTCATCCGGGAGGGACTCGGAGTAGAGCCGCTGCTTCTCCACATCGAGAGGAGCCAGTTGAGGTGGCTCGGGCATCTGGTTAGGATGCCTCCTGGACGCCTCCCTGGTGAGGTGTTCCGGGCATGTCCCACCGGGAGGAGACCCAGAGGAAGACCCAGGACGCGCTGGAGGGACTATGTTTCTCGGCTGGCCTGGGAACGCCTTGGGATTCCCCCGGAGGAACTGCTCCAAGTGGCTGGGGAGAGGGAAGTCTGGGCCTCCCTACTTAGGCTGCTACCCCCGCGACCCGACCCCGGATAAGCGGAAGAAGATGGATGGATGGATGGATAATGCAAGAGCAGTACGCCTAACAACAGCAGCACGAACATGAGTTTGTGTGAGCAGTTGGGCACGGATTAATATAAAAACATGCTCTCTTTACCTCTTGACTTCTTCACTGGCCTGGTCCCTCACAGATCTAGTTGCCATCCTCACTTCAAAGTCTCCCAACAGCTCGTCCAGCGCTGACATTTTCTTCTTTTTACAAGGTGGTTCATCATCTGAAATAGAAAACAAGCACCATATATTACCGACTATGTTAGCCATGAAGTTTTTTTTTTTTTACTGACTTTACCATTTTATGTAAAAATCTTCATCTGATGTTCAGAATTTATTTATGTAGGGACTCGTGTACATGTGTAAAAGATATATCATTATCATCATGATTATTATTGAACTCTTTCTGTGCATGCAGATTCTCTCATTATAGTGAATGTGTTTTATGCTGATACAATGACTGCAGCACAAGTTTAAGACAAAGTCAGCTCATTCTTGATCACAAGTTATAAAACACAAACCTGTATGCTCATCTTGGGTCTGGGGTGCATCATTGCAGACATCCAGATCTCCATTTGCAGGTTCAGTCTGCACTGGACCTCTCTGAACTGAATCCCCCGTTACCTAGAAATAAAACATGACATTACATTTAGTGTACAGTATGGTTAAATGCAGTGTAAACAATCAAAAAACAGTAGGCAGAATAAATCTAGTGACAGCAACAAAACACAGCAGACTGTAAGATGTATTTTGACAGTGTGCTGGGGGATTTACCTTGTGATGCAGGGATGTTGTTTTAGCTGATAGGCTTGTGAATGTCCTCTCTGCATCATGGCTACTGTTGTAGCTTTATGCTTCTTATTAATCTTGTATGGCTGTGGGTCATAGTCATGCAGCTTATATTATAGGTGAAGGCTGAGACAACGCAGTTCGGGTCCAACAACGTGTTTATTCTTCTGTGTAACAACAAGACTGTTCACCCATTCTGTGGGCTCATTGACAGGAGTTATCACTGCTACTGAGGAAGGGCAGGGACTTAAAACAGTGTGGAAGAGATCTTCAAGGCCTGTGTAGCTCGTGAACTATCACTGAGTTGCCCGTAAAATTTAGTGATAACGTTACCCGTCGCTTTGTGTGTGGCAGCTGCATGATCCTGCTCGTTGTTGTGAGGCTTGAAAAGTTGTTGGTCGAGGTTTGTTGTGCTACCAGTGTACTTCGGAGGTGCGCTGCATAGCTTACAAATAGCGTGGCTTTTGTCGAGTTTTCCGTCCTTCTAGTAAAACCCGAAAACGTTCCACACTTTAGATTTTTGTCTGGCTGATGTGTTGAAAATCTTTCGCGGTGACTCGCTAGCGCGCGGCTACTATTTACATCCATGCTCGCTCGTGCTCTTGGTGAGCTATGGCGCATGCGTGAGAATAGCTTCGCTCTCGCGTTGTTTTAGAAACGCATTGTAAACCCAGCAAGTCTCGCGATAACCGGTCCGTGTCTTTTCAACCGGTTCATCTCTGGATTTGTGGCTGGTTGCTGTCGGTTTACGTGGATGCTACCGATGCAACCACATCGCTAGCTTGTCAAACCGGATATCCGGTCGAATTGGTTAATCTATAACAAGCCTATTATGTTTGCATTTTGCCTTAAAAACAGCATGATAAGCCCTCTGGTCACGTACCAACACTACATTCCCCACAATGCAACAGTAGTAGTAGGGGTGGGGCCAATCCGATCCGGAGTCGTGTCTCATGAACCCAGAGTAATAATGCTGCGCATAGACATCAAGACCTGCCTCACATTCAGGAAATCCCTTTCAGTTTACAGCCAGCTACAGCGTGTGGATTGAGTGAGTAGCACTTTAGCTAACAGCTAGCCAACTTTTCATCGTAACATGTCCGCTGTGTGGAAGTATTTTACACTAAACACAGCAAGACAGCAATGTGTAATGTCTGTAGAGCCATAGCACCACATTAAACCGCGGTCAAGTTAGTTTTACATTGGACATTTGTGCTTCGGGGCTTCAGCGGGAATCCACTCTTGCTGAACCGAAACAAGGAGACCGACCACAGCCTGCTGCGTCCAGTCCGACCCGCTGTCTGACCGTCTCGTAGGAGGGACATGCTGAGAGCGGCGGACCGAAATCAGAACGCCCGCCCCGGATTTAACAATAAAAACACACCGCTGAAGCCACGGAGCTTAAATGTTCACCGATAAGTTGTTAAACTTCATCATAATTAATGACCAACAGCTATCAGCTGTAGAAAATGAAGGATTTTGCAGCTTGATACTTGCAGCCAACAATCATAAAAAAGCATATTAATTAAAAATCACAAGAAAACTACCGGGTATGTTAAAAAAAACATAAACAGCTACATTATAAAACAATGTAAAATACTAAAATCAGCAACATGTCTGTGTTGATTTATCCCAAGAACTTAACAGATGTAAAGCTATTTAATATTTTATTTAATCCATTTATTCACTCATTTAAAAGAAGTTGTAAGACAGAGTACATGTGTGTGAATGAGAGGGAGGCCAGTGGAACAGTGAGGCTACAAGAAGCAGAGGTCACAAAGGTGCAGGACTTCAATTACTTGGAGTCCACTGTCCAGGATATGTATTCTGTCGGGTCATGGACAGTTTTTTTATAGAAACGTTTCACCCTCCATCCTCCATCCAGTTTCCAGATGACCCAACTGAGAATTATTGGATTTGGTACCTGGATTATTGAGCATGAACTTTCTTGGCATAAAATTCTCAACTGTGTCAATATTAATAGTTTTAACTTTAAACAAGAACTTTAAAATTTACAGCATTGAAATTCATAGTTAATTAAATAAAACTTTTGGGTGTCGTTATTGATGAGAAGCTGACATGGAAATCTCATGGAAATTACTTAAGAATAAAAATAACAAAATCAATTACATTATTGTATAAAGTAAAATAGTTTTTGAATGACAAAGTTTTGAATATATTGTATAATGTAATGATTGTTCCATATTTAATCTGTTGTATTGAAGTTTGGGGAAAAGCATGCAAAACTTTTACAAATCCTATTTTTATTTTACTAAAAAGAGCTGTAAGAATTATTATTAGGAAGTGCTATGGTCACCCAACAAATATATTATTTCATCAATTGAAATTATTAAAATGTTATGATTTGGTTGAACATAGTACATTTTGTTTAAAGTTATTAAACCCTGAAGGGAATGTAAATGTTTGTAAAACCTCCATTTAGAACTAGTGTGAAGGAGCTGAGTTGTAAATCAGGAAACAGGATTGTGTTGACTTGATATCATCATAAACATTTATAAAACTATTTATATGTTTTAAAAGATGATTAAATCAAAGTTGTTGGGAAGGTGTGGTGCAGGTGAAGTGAAGGTTGTTGTTTGTAGTTATTTTGTATTTTTTAAACAAGGGGCAGATATTATAACACTATTTTCGTCTTTCTGCACCTTTTCATTCAGTGTTTTTCTTTCTTTTTATTCTGATGAATCTGTTTTATTTTCAATAAAAAAAAACATGTCGCGCTGGGGCTGTTTGTTTACGTCGTAGTTTCAGGGAAACGTTGGCTCAAACTTTATTCTTCATCTTCTGACTCTCATCATATTCTATCGAGTGGAAACTCTTCAGATTAAACAAGTAGATGTTTCCACAGCTAGTTAGAACGACTCTCCGTCACGTTTTGAAAAATAAAGAAACCGAGTAGGACTCGCTGCAGAAGAAGCCTGCAGTTTAACAAAACCGAACTACGTCCACACCGACGAATTAGTCTTTCCTCTCATCAGTGATGTCGTCTGCTTTCTCTTCGCTTGTGAAACTTTGTTCAGTCACATTCTGACGGTCATGAGCACTCGTTTTGAAGCGAAAACAACGCGCTTTGGAGACTAGCTTAGCTTTTAGCCTGCTACCGCTAACGTCTGCTGCTGGAGTGAGCGCTGCGTAACAACGACGTCACCACGCACGTTTTGTGTCACAGCCTTTTCTGTCCGGGCGCGTTGTTGAAGCAGCCGCTTCAACCCGAACAGAAAGAGAAAAACGTCTGTGAAAAGTTGTAAAATCCTATCGAAATATCGAAAATATGCTTAAACTTCATATCATCGTTATCGAATAAAAGTATATCGCGATATTTATCGTTATTGAATTATCGTCCAGCACTAATCCACAGTATCAAAAGCTTTAGACAGGTCTAAGAAAAGTGCAGCACAATAATTCTTAGCATCCAATGCTTCAACAACGTCATTAAGAACCTTCAGAGAAGCAGTTGTTGTGCTGTGTTTTTTCCTGAAACCAGATTGATGGAGAGGTAAGATGTTAAATGAGTCCAGATAATTTTTGATCTGAGAGTTTATCAGTTTTTCTAGAACCTTGGCTAAAATGCAGAGTTTAGAGATCGGTCGATAATTGTTCAGTGAGGTGGGGTCACCTCCCTTCAGCAAAGGAAGAACAAAGGCTGTTTTCCAAGCATCCGGAATGGTGTTTTGGCTTATGGACAGATTAAAGATGTGGGTCACAGGGACTGTGATGATATGAGCAGCCAGCCTTAAGAAATAAGGTGGAAGTTCATCTGGACCTGCAGATTTTTTAGGATCAAGATCTTTTAACAGTTTATTTACCTCACTGACTGAGAACGGAGAAAAAGAGAAGGTGTGATTAACTGAGGATTTACTTGTAGGAGGGATTTGATTTGTAGAAGTTTGATTATTAGATGAAGTGGCTGATTTTCCATTTGTAACTGTGTCAAATAATGAACTAGAAGCAACAAAATGTTTGTTGAAACAGTTCAGGATCTCGTGCTTATTTGACACAGGAACAGAGTCAACAAGAAGTTGTGATGGGAGGTCAGATGATTGGGAGATGCCTGAGAGAGATTTGATGGTTTTCCAGAATTTTTTTGGGTCGTTTAGATTTTTGGAGGTCTGAGATAAGAAGTAATTACGTTTTGCAGCTTTGATGGCAGTTGTACATTTATTCCTCAGCTGCCGAAATTTCAACCAATCAGAGTCTGAGTGTGATTTTCTTGCTGTGGCCCAGAGATGATCTCTCCTGTGCAGGAGGTCAGCTAGTTCAGGAGTAAGCAGGGGCTGTCACGGCCCTTTATCCTGAACTGCCGGAAAGGAGCGTGTTTGTTTACAAAGAAAATGAAACTATTATGAAAATAGTTCCAAGCGGTGTTCACGTCGTTGATTAGTAGAATACGTTGCCAATCAAAGTGGGATAGATCCCAAAGGAATGACTGTTCACAGAAACGTTTCAAATCCCTTTTTTGAATTATTCTGGGCTTAGCAGGTGGAAGTTTAGTAGATCTAAGAGCTGCTATTATGGAATGATCACTCAAAATGTTAGCAAATACACCTGTACCAGGAAATTTATGAGGTGCATTTGTGAAAAACAGATCTAAGGTGGAAGATTTTTCGGGACATTTTATGTTTGGTCTGGTGGGAGAATCGATAAGTTGTGTTAGATTAGGCGTGTTTCCATCAAGGTTTCTAGGTGCGCATTATGAAGCATCGCATCAGAAAAGCTAAATGGAAACGGCATAATTCGAGTTAACTTCCTCTAAGTCGCTCTAAAGTTTATACGCTCGCTTGAGGTAGTTTTTGGGGAGTCGATTCAGAGCTGAGTCGGCTAAACGACAGATGGAAACAGATTAGCCGACTCAGTTCTGCCGCAGCGAACATTCACGTCACGTGACTGATCAGCTGTTTCCGCTCCGGACAACATGTAACATCGCTAAAACTAGTTGGCATGACAGAATAAATACAACTTGCCCGATAGCAACACATACCTGAAATATTCTCTCCATTTTGCCGAGATGTCTGTTTTCAAACGCTACTTCCTGTTTACTGTGGAAGTGCGTAACGCTGACGTCTGACGTATGGCGCTGACGTGTGACGTAATGACGCTGACGTCTGACGTAGAGACGCTTTGCGTGGCATTGCAGATGCGCTTCAAGCCAGTTAATGGAAACACTTCTGATCCTCATAATTTTAATTTACATTTTAGCGAAATTTTCTAAAATTCGCTCAAAAATCGAATTTAAATTGGATGGAAACATAGCTATTGAGAGATAGGCAACATTCCTTGAATTTATCACAGAGGGAGGTCGACTTATTCCAATCAATGTTGAAATCTCCTACCATAACAATCTCATTGTGTTTTAAATTTCCTATGAATTCAGTCAGAGAGGACAGAGCTTCAGGTATTGCGGAGGGGGGACGATAACAACCTACAACAGTTAAGATCTGACCTCCCTTCAAACTGATGTTAACAGCTAAAGCCTCAAACTGGTTTGCGATTGTTTTTTTAGACGCAATCCTGGCAGCCAAAGAGTCTCTGATGTAAATAGCGACTCCACCTCCCCTTTTATTACGATCACAACGATAGATCTTAAATTCATTGATTGCCAGGTCATTTTTCAAAACAGATTTGTTGAGCCAAGTTTCAGAGATAACGATCACATCTGCCCCAGAAGAACTGATTAGGATTTTCAATTCATCAAGTTTTTTTAGAAGGCTACGAGCGTTTACATGCAGGAAATGGAGACCTGAATTATTTTTAAACTCACTGGGAGTACTGTAGTTAATGGATGGACCTGGGTTGGGCTGAATCCCTGAGATCAATAACAACATTAATATCAGACATTTACTTGACTTCTTTGTCACTGATGTGTAATTACAGGAGTTAACAGTGTGACATTTTGCACCCATAATTGAACCATGAGAAACATTGATGAAGACACGATCATTCAGAACCCAAAAACAATGAAAGTTGCAGTGATGGGCAGATCCAGATGTGTTGATAAGATTCAGTGATTCCAGGTAGTCTGAGAACTGAAAATAATGACAGTAATATGAATGATGCAGAAAAGACTCAGACCATAAAGCGTCACAAATTAAGTGGGCAAACAGTTCCATTGTGGAGGCCCAACTACAGCTTGTGTGATGGGGGGTCCTGCCCCACTGTGAATATGAATGGATGTGGCCCTGGTAAACACAAGCTGGATCCAGAATCAACAGGTAGAAACAAGCAATTTGCAGCAAACAGCAGAGTGAGCTCCCAGAAAAGCCTCCTAAAATTAAAAGGCATGATTATAGCCTGTATCAGGACAGCAAAGGAACAACAGCGTGAACAGCACCAAACAACAGTGACAGCAGCTCCTGATCCTTAGCGGCGCACGTTTCTCTCCGCCTGTCTGATCCAGAAGCAGCTCCCAACAGTGTGAAACAGGCACCACCAAACAGCGACGATCCTGATCCTCCGCGCTTCACTTTCTGCTCATCTGATCCACAAACAGCTCTCAACAGTTCACAACGGTGTGAAAACAGGCACCAAACAGCAACGATCCTGATCCTCTGCGCTCACTCTACGCTCGTCTGATCCACAAACAGCCCACAACAGTGTGAAACAGGCACCAAACAGCGAAGATCCTGATCCTCCGCGCTTCACTCTCCGCTCGTCTGATCCACAAACAGCCCACAACAACGAAATGAGGCTCTTTAAAGTTATCTGCAGCAGGTAAGATGTTTGTTGTTGAGCTCACAACAACAAATGAGGCTCTTTAAAGAGTTATCTACAGCAGATAAGATATTTGTTGTTGTTGAGGTATTGGTTTCTTCAAAAATGAGGCTCTTTAAAAAGTTATCTACAGCAGGTAAGATGTTCGTTATTATTGCTGCTCCCCTCTTCAGCCTTCAGCCTCTTAAGTCTGAAAAAGCCAGCTCCAGAAAAAAAACACAGCAAGTCTTACCAGAGGGGCTGAAGCTTAACTGAACCTCTCAGCTCCAGAATTATTTCAGCAGCAGTTCAATCATCCGCGCGTCCCTCAGATGAACGCGCGTGTGAGCAGAGGCAGAGCAGAGAGAGCGCAGCTCCAGTCGGGTTAAAAGCTGCAAGCATCCACACGTGCACAGATGGGCTCAGGTTCCCACTCAGGTAAACAGACTTAATGTAGACGATGTCCCCACAGCCAGTTCGGTTCGGTTCTGGTCCAGTCAGAAACACCTCCCCCCACGCTCACGAGCCAGGTACGCTTATCTTCCCCCACGCCACAAGGTCAACAAAGGACAGCAGAAAATATCAGCAAAAGTAAAAAACTTCCCTGCTAATCTTGTTGAAACCAGGAGAACCGCAGATCCAGGTGGGACATTCAAACGGGGTCCAGTGAGAGTAGCAGAAGAAACACCGGGTCTTCATGGGCGGCTCTCCGGCTTTAGGGCTCACCTGGCCGGGCAAGGTCAGAATGACCGATGGGGTGAAGCGTCCGAACCTGGTCCGACAGAATTTTTATTGAACGGTCCCGTCCGGCTCTCTGAGCCACTGAACACCAAATTCCGATGGAAGATGGACCAGCTTTGGTCCAATTCGAAAAAACGGGTCAGTTAGATGATAAAAGACTCAGAGAGACCAGAGGTGCTGCCGCTCTTGAGCTCGCCGGAGATGACAACACATAGCACTTATACTGTTAAGAATAAAATAATCTGATTATAAATTGTGGGAAATACCATAGAATGGTTTGTTGATATAATGTTTAATTATGAATCATGGAAATAAAACATATAAAGATTGCTTTAATATCCGTTAATGTACAAACCGGATTCCAAAAAAGTTGGAACACTAAACAAATTGTGAATAAAAACTGAACGCAATGATGTGGAGATGGCAAATGTCAATATTTTATTTGTAATAGAACATAGATGACAGATCAAAAGTTTAATCTGAGTAAATCTAACATTTTAAAGGAAAACTATTTTGATTCAAAATTTCACATTGTCAACAAATCCCAAAAAAGTTGGGACAAGTAGTAATAAGTGTCTGGAAAAAGGAAATTGAGCACATAACCAACAGCTGGAAGACCAATTAACACTAATTAAGTCAATTGACAACATGATTGGGTATAAAAATAACTTCTCAGAGTGTCGGTGTCTCTCAGAAGCCAAGATGGTAAGAGGATCACCAATTCCACCATTGTTGCGCAGAAAGATAGTGCAGCAATACCAGAATGGTGTTACCCAGCGTAAAATAGCAAAGACTTTTAAGTTATCATCAACCGTGCATAACATCATCAAAAGATTCAGAGAATCTGGAACAATCGCTGTGCGTAAGGGTCAAGGCCGTAAAACTCTACTGGATGCTCGTGATCTCCGGGCCCTTAAACATCACTGCACCTCAAACAGGAATGCCACTGTCAAGGAAATAACAGAATGGGCTCAGGAATACTTCCAGAAAGCATTGTCAGTGAACACAATCCACCGTGCCATCTGCCGTTGCCAGCTGAAACTCTACAGTGCAAAGAGGAAGCCATTTCTATCAATCAATCAATCAATCCATTTTATTTATAAAGCACCCTTCATACTAAAAGCAGCTCAAAGTGCTGTACAGAATTATAAAACAATAAACTCACAAAATTAAAGCAAACGACACACACAAAATAAATAAAATCAATCAATCAAATTAAATACAGTAGTATGGAAAATGTATAGAGTGAACAGAGATGAACCAGTTCAGGAAATGCAGTTAAAAAGATGGGTCTTGAGCCTGCTCTTAAAAACAACAACATTCTCTGCAGCCCTCAGGTTCTCCGGCAGACTATTCCACAGACGGGGGCCATAGTACTGGAAAGAAGCCTCACCGTAAGTGTGAGTTCTGACTTTTGGAACTGTTAGTAGTCCAGTACCAGAGGACCTTAATGTTCGCGGGGGTTCATAGGGCAATAGCAGCTCTGCAAGATAAGATGGTGCGAGACCATTGAGACATTTAAAAACCACTAAAAGAATCTTAAAATCAATCCTGAGGCGCACAGGGAGCCAATGCAATGATTTTAAAACAGGTGTAATATGAGCCTGCCTTCTGGTCTTGGTTAGCACACGAGCAGCAGAGTTTTGTAACAGCTGAAGGCTGGACAAATTTTTCTTAGGGAGACCAGAAAGCAGTGAATTACAGTAGTCTAAACGACTAGAAATAAAAGCATGCATCAAAGTCTCAGTATTGGTCAGAGAAAGAAGAGGGCGGACTCTGGCTATATTTTTTAGATGATAAAATCCTGTTTTGACTATTTGTTTAATATGAGGAATAAAAGTAAGCTCAGAGTCAAAAATAACTCCCAGGCTTCTTACTTTTTTAGAAGGTTGTAAAGACAGAGATTGTAATCTCTGAATTGTATTTTCTTTTTGAACCTCAGGTCCAATGATTAAAACTTCTGTTTTGTCCTGGTTAAGCTGGAGAAAGTTCTGTGCCATCCAGGACTTTATGTCTGTAATGCAATTAAACAATTCTAAGCAAGCTCCTCAAGCTCAGACGTTTGCACTGGGCCAGAGGTCATTTAAAATGGAGTGTGGCAAAATGGAAGACTGTTCTGTGTCAGATGAGTCACGATTTGAAGTTCTTTATGGAACACTGGGACGCCATGTCATCCGGACCAGAGAGGACAAGGATAGCCCAAGTTGTTATCAACGCTCCGTTCAGAAGCCTGCATCACTGATGGTATGGGGTTGCATGAGCGCTTGTGGCATGGGCAGCTTGCATGTCTGGAAAGGCACCATTAATGCAGAGAACTATGTTCAGGTTCTAGAACAACATATGCTCCCATCTAGACGTCATCTCTTTCAGGGAAGACCCTGCATTTTTCAACAAGATAATGCCAGACCACATTCTGCAGCAATCACAACATCATGGCTACGTAGGAGAAGGATCCGGGTACTGAAATGGCCAGCCTGCAGGCGCATCATAAAGAGGAAGGTGCGACAAAGAAGGCCCAAGACGATTGAACAGTTAGAGGCCTGTATTAGACATGAATGGGAGAGCATTCCTATTTCTAAACTTGAGAAACTGGTCTCCTCTGTCCCCAGACGTCTGTTGAGTGTTGTAAGAAGAAGGGGGGATGCCACACAGTGGTAAAAATGGACTTGTCCCAACTTTTGGGGATTTGTTGACACCATGAAATTTTGAAATAACATATTTTTCCCTTAAAATGTTACATTCTCTCGGTTTAATCTTTTGATCTGTGATTTGTGTTCTATTCTGAATAAAATATTAGATGTTGGCACCTCCACATCATTGCATTCAGTTTTTATTCACAATTTGTTTAGTGTCCCAACTTTTTTGGAATCCGGTTTGTATAAACTAGGCTATAAGCTGATAAATAATATCTTTTCAGTGACTGCTAACTTTAAAACCAATCCTAACACTTGCTGCGGTCAGTAGGAAAATGGTTCCTCATTTCTAATAAGTCATTCTCCTCTCGGTCTCCGCTTTGCTTTTGCTTTGTCTTGTCTGTGAAACTGTCTGAGAGCCTCTCTTCTACAAAATCTTCCGAATCATATATGGACTTCAATTTGGTCAGTTGGTCCTTCAACACAACTGATAACATTTCTTTGAAGAGAAGACAGGCTGTAGGCGAGCCTATTTGTCCTGCTGTCATGCACACAGCTGGATATCTCATCGACTTGGAAGACCCAATCTGTGGGTCTTAAGGACGTATATTTAATTGGATTTATGACAACTGGTTCCTGCTTTTTGGATTTGGCTGGTTCCTGGTCTATCAACACACAAGGAAGACGTCGGCAGCAAATCTGGACCTGGTCAGGCTGCCTGCCTTACATGATGGCTTGGTTCATGTCTCGAGAACCCAGACTTTTGGCTGAATGGATTAGATCTCGGGGATTTTCTCAGGCATGTTCCATTGGTATGGTCATTTTAATTTGGACATTTCGGAAGCGAGTGGACTGACACAGACTGAAGGTAGATGTCATTAAAGTTCGGCCTGTCCCCAAAACAATCGTGTTTATCTGACATTCGGCTCCCCCGACTGGCCTTGACAGGCTGTCTTATCTCAACACGCCTGTAGAAGTTTTGTAAACCTGATGCTCTCACTAGGGCTGGGCGATATGAGGAAAATATTATATCGCAATATTTTTTGGCTATATCACGATACACGATATATATCGCGATATCTCCAAAATCAATGAAAAAATGATTCAAAATTGATAAAAAAAATGTCAACACTAAATTTGAACAAACTTAAATATTTTATTTTAACCATCAATTGCACACATAAATAAAAAGTACTTCAAGCAAAAAGGAAGAATAAATAATTTAAACTTAAAAAGGTGCTCTTGTGCTTTTAACATTTAAAAAAATGTTAAATCAAAACATTTAAGGCCTTTAAAATACAAAAACAAAAGTGTAAACAGTGGCCATAAAATTTACTGACCCAGAACAGTCACAGGTAACAACTCTCAACTATTTGCATGTGCTGGTAATTTTTAACAACAAACCACAAAATGTGCACAAGTTTCAAACTGTGCCAAGTTCAGGCAATGTCTGCAAAACCTCTGAACAAGAACAGATTTATCACAGTACTGCAGTAAATGTGAGCCTCTGTGTACTGTATCCGGTTTTATTGTGAAAGGGTCAGGGGGTTGTTTCCGGGTTCACGAAGACGTTCTCTAAGTTGCTCTACAAAGTGTCGCATTGAATCCTTGTGTAAAAACACGACAGCCTCCACTCAGAAACGTGAACAGAGAGGTGGAGACATTATTAAATCAGCTGTATCGCTAAAGACACGGTCAGTCTCAGCTGTGGAAGAAGACGGCTAACGCGTTAGCCATCTTGTTAGCCGCTAAGGACCGTATCTTTAGCGATAATGATAAAATGCTGATTTAATAATGTCTCCACCTCTCTCTGCGGTGCACGCATGACTAAATGAGCTCAGAGCCGTGGTTTGTTTTAATGAAGCAGCAGGCTGAAAAACACTTGGTTTCATCATGCTCCACTCCGCTGTTTAAATGGTGAAAAAGATTCGTAGTTCCGACCTTTCTTCGGGATTATTTTCAGCATCGTCTACAAAAACATTTTTTATGCCCTCATCTGACAATTTAATCCAAACTAGCTCAGAAAGAACATTGTTTTTCCCCCTCAGCAGCTGGCAGCGCTCTTCATATCTGCCGTGTTAACTTGTGCTGAAAGTCTCCGCGGCTCCGTCCTCCTGCAGCCTGCAGGAAGGAGGGGGGCGAGTGGGAGCCCGCGTGACAGCAGGAGGATCCTCGATATAGACGATATAGCCCTTTTAACCATCGTACATCTAAAATATTGCGATACATCGAGCATATTCGATATATCGCCCACCCCTAGCTCTCACCCCTTCCAACCCTTCTACTGAGGAATTCCACTGACTTTTCAGAGGAGCCCAGCTGAATAAACATTCTGTCATCATTTAAGAACTCTGGATTCGCCTCTGGCCGTCCTCAACTTATCTGTTTAAATAAAGGTTGAATGAAAAAAATTTAATGAGAACAAACGTCAGCATAAGGTTCTTGTTCATTTAACTAGGGTCAACTATAAATCTGGGTTATAGTTCACATCATTTTAGTGTTTGTGGGGGATCATAAAATAATGAAAAAAATTCTAAGAGTAACAAGCTAACAAGGTCAGAACTTCCTGGCACTGGTGGAACAATCTAAACCTTGATAAAGACAAAATTACCAAGAGGATAATCAGAGTTTTTCAGTCACTGTGAGAATGGGAAATGGGCGGGACTTCAGCAAGCCTGTAAAGGTGTTTGATTGGATAGAAATTGAAAACAGGAACTGTCACTAGGATATTAATTATTGATTGGAGAAGAAGTGGGGGAGGAGAAATGTAGTCTATAAGGGTGAAAGCAGACCTAACACACTTCAGAATTATGCTGGGGTCCAGGAATAGAAGGTAATAAACATAATTCTTTCTTGTTCATGCACTTAACTATGTAAAAATAAAGATGGTAACTCTGAGAAAACTTATGATCCTTTCCCAGCAAACCAACCTGGTGAGGTCATTGGAACAGATTTATGACCTCAACAATACTTCTGGTGCAGACCAGAACAGGCGTTTATGTGCAAACAGTAGGAGCTAATGTAGTTTGTCCAAGCATTGTGGATTTAATTTAAACTTGTAAGAACACCACCTGTCAGAGCTCAAACCGAATAAAATAATCATACCACTGCCTGCTGAGGACGAGAGATGGAGGACGACCTGAAGAGGTGGCTGCAGATTACATCTACTAGCATATTTAGCTACATCTACTAGCATATTTAGCTACCGGTACATCTACTAGCATATTTAGCTACATCTACTAGCATATTTAGCTACCGGTACATCTACTAGCATATTTAGCTACATCTACTATCATATTTAGCAACATCTACTAGCATATTTAGCAACGTCTACTAGCATATTTAGCTATATCTACTAGCATATTACTACTTCATTGACTCGTTCTTCCGACGGTGATGTGATGAACAACCTGGTAAGCTCTGAGGCGTATTAGTATCTATGCAGTGGCGTTTTGTTAAAAGATGTGGGACACGATATTATTTACCTTAAAGCAGACATGGAGCCCAGCCAAAACCTTAAAGGTGGGGTCTGCGATATTTGAACACTCTGGGACTTAGAAATATTTTCAGCGCAGAAAAGCATTCTGTTCCCTCCCCTCAGAGCCATATATGGCACAGTCCGTGCTTCTGCTGAACTTGGGATCTGCTCCGCCCCCTGCTTCTGTCTGCTCAGAGCCGCTGCGATATTCTGTGTTTATGGTAATGAAACCTTCTAATAAAATAAAATAAAACCATGGAGCGCTAGTCCTACATCACAAAATCCAGCAGAAATCATCAGAGGTTCACGAAGCAACGTTTGGACATGATTTAATTCGCTCGTGACTTCCTCATGTCGCTGCGCTGGTCTGGAATGTCTGGAATGCTCCACCTCCTCCTGTCTCTGCGCTCCAAAGTTCTGTGTTTATATGATAATATAACTGTTTATAAAACCACGAATCACTCATCCAACAACAGAAAATCCAGCAGAAAACAACAGAGGTTCACGAAGCAACGTTTGGACATGATTAATTCGCTCGTGACTTCCTCTTTCTGTCAGCGCTGGTCGGAATGTCTGGAATGGAATGCTCCGCCTCCTCTACATGTCCGCTCGGAGCGCTGCAAAGTTCTGTGATTATATGATAATAAAACCTTTTAATAATATTATAAAACCATGGAGCAGTTGTACAACAACAGAAAATCCAGCAGAAATCAGCAGAGGTTCACGAAGCAACGTTTGGACATGATTAATTCGCTCGTGACTCATGTCATGTCATGTCCGTCAGCGTTTCTCATTCCTGTCAGTGAAGGATGAAGCGATCACTTGACTTTTGCAAAAAAACAAAATAAAAGTCCAGCTCTGTGATGAAGAAGGGATATTTAATAAATTTGTGTCACATACAAAACAGTCCTGCATCGCTTTGCAATCCTTTGAATGAGAACGAGCTGCGGCTGGGACAGGTGGGGGCGTGGGTTGGGGCGTGACAAACAACTCTGTTTTTATTGGCTGTCAGTGTCCTGGTCACTCTGTGTTTTCAGTGTTTTTATAAATGCTGATAGAGAAGCAAGGGGACTATAGTTTTTTTCAGAGATTACTTTGTCTAACATCAGTTTGTCAGTAGATAGTGACTGAGTGAAGAAATATGTTAAAAATATATTGTTTGAAAAGTTACAGACTACATTACAATCTTACATACTATAGCTTTAAAGGAGACCACATTTTGGTTTTTAAATTGTTATGGTATTTCTGTGGGCTATCCAGACCATATTCATTCAATTTAATGCACAAAATAATTCTTAGATAATAAAATATCCCCTTTCTAGTTATGCATTTTCTGACTTCCGTTCTAAACGACCGGTTTATGATAATGAGCTCTGAATGCCACGCCCTACAAAAATCTGTTTACATTTACTCCGCCCTCTGAAACAGCCAGTATCTCTAATATGTTGTTGTTTTAAAATTAGCTCTTTTTTTATTACTCATTTGACTTACTGTTAGTGCTAGCTTAAGATAACTTACCGAAAGCAGTCTGTGCGCGCCGCCATTTGCAGCTCCTTATAGGATTAGCCCACCTCCGAGGCTAAAGATAGCTTTTCCTCCTCCGGGCGGGCGGTGCTTAGCTCTGCTCGTTGCATGCGGCGCTTTTGGGAGCGATCGTTGCTCCAGTCCACACACACACAAAGTTCACTGAGTGTCTCCAGTTAATTTATCCGTATGAGGCAACCTCTGACCGGACCCCCGGACCTCAAAAGCCAGCAGTAGCCAGCAGTTCCCGCCAGCAGATGGTGCCTTCGCCGGCGGTCTGCTCGTTTTATTTCTGCCGGCTGCGCGTTGGGAGCGATTGCTAATACGCTAAAAATTGAACTAAAACGTAAAAATAACAATTACAGGTAGTCCCCGACTTACGAGCGCTCTTACGAGGTCCCGGACTTACGAGCATGAATCTCATTAAAAAAAATATATATTTTTTTTAAAAAATATATATTTATTTTTTTTTTTTTTAATGAATACATGTACAGTACTGTACAGTCACCAAGCACTTAGCCTATCCTAACACAGTTTTTAAAGATGAAGGAGTGAGTTGAATTGTCTCCCTTTATGGGAATGGAGCCTGCAGGGAGGAGGGAGACAATTCAACTGACTCCTTAACTGTGTTAGGATAGGCTAAGTGCTTGGTGACTGTACAGTACTGTACATTTATCTATTTATAAATAAAAAACAATAAAAAAATAAAAATACTGTATATACTGTATATTTTTAATAAATAGATAAATGTACAGTACTGTACAGTCACCAAGCACTTAGCCTATCCTAACACAGTTTTTAAAGATGAAGGAGTCAGTTGAATTGTCTCCCTCCTCCCTGCAGGCTCCATTCCCATAAAGGGAGCTAGCTCCCTTTATGTGAAAGGGAGACAATTCAACTTATTCCTTCATCTTTAAAAACTGTGTTAGGATAGGCTAAGTGCTTGGTGACTGTCCAGTACTGTACATGTATTCATTTATTAAAAAAAAAAAAAAAAGTTTATTTTTTTATTTTTATTTATTTTTACAATGTGATCCTACTTACGAAGTTTTGACATACGAGCGCCCCCTAGGGACGGAACTCGCTCGTAAGTCGGGGACTACCTGTATACTTTATTTATAAAGCCATTTAAAACAACCGCAGCTGCAACAAAGTGCTGTACACATGAAATTAAGAACATTTCAAAGTCAAAGTCAAAGTCAAAGTCAACTTTATTGTCAGAACTGCAATATGTACAGGACATACACAGGATTGAAATTGCGTTTCTCTCAGTCCCTCGGTGCAACAGTAACCATCTAAACACTAAACACTAAAACATTTAATAAACATAAGCATAAAATAGTAAAAGTGTAACACTGTCCTGAGTTTTTTCATAGTAGTATAAAAGTATGAAAATTTACACCAACACTGAAACACCAAACACCCCTAAAACACCAAACACCCAATGAACATAAGCATAAAATGAAATAATAAAAGTGTAATACTGTCCTGAGTTTTTTCATAGTAGTATAAAAAGTATAAAAAGTATATCTATAAAATAAACTGAAGGTTCTAGCATTGACATTTGCAAAGAGTGGCACAGCAGCATATGAGTTAAAGCTGCACTATGTAACTTTGTAATGCAGTCTGTAACTTTTCTAACAATATATTTTTAACATATTTCTTCACTCTGTCACTATCTACTGACAGACTGATGTTAGACAAAGTAATCTCTGAAAAAAACTATAGTCCCCTTGCTTCTCTATCAGCATTTATAAAAACACTAAAAACACAGAGTGACCCGTCCTTAACCAGCCAATAAAAACAGAGTTTGTAACCAGCCAATAAAAACAGAGTTTGTAACCAGCCAATAAAAACAGAGCTTGAATTTGAATCAGCCAATAAAAACAGAGCTTGAATTTGAATTTCAGCAGAGCCTCCCCCTCAGAGCCATATATGGCTCTGAGGGGGAGGGATCAGAATGCTTTGCCTGTTGAAAATTTTTCTAAGTTCTGCACTCTACAGAAAGTTACACATAGCACCTTTAATGTACACAGTATATGTATGAGGTAGTTGATGTTGGTATATAGGCAAAGTGGCATATGCAGTAAGGCACATAAGGCACATTTGGCATCCTTAGATAAGGCTAGTCAGAGAATACTGTATATGTATCAGCAGTAGTGTAGATATAAAAGTAGTGTAAATGTAAACAGTAGTAATAAATGTAAAACAGTAGTAATAAATGTAAACCGTATTAATAAATGTAAACAGTGAATGTAAACAGTAGTATGACTATAGGCAGTAATGTAATACAAACATTAGTGCAAATATGAGAAGTAGTGCAAACTGAATGAGCACATGACCGAGAGTTTAGTGAATAACCCGTTTGATGACACAGGGTCCAGTGTTAAAAACTTTGTGTTGAGTGGTAATGTGTGAGAAAGTTTTTTGTGTTAAGGCAGTTCAAATGGGAGGGGAGGCAGAGCAGGCAGAGTGTTTAGCATTCTGACTGCCTGATGAACAGAGCTGTCTCTCAGTCTGCTGGTACGAGCCTGGAGACTCCTCAGTCTCCTCCCTGATGGCAGCAGTCTAAAGCGGCTGTGTAGTGGGTGTGTGGGATCACCTGCCATGCAGAGGGCTTTCCGAGTGAGGCGTTTGCTGTGTAAGTCCTGCAGTGAGGGCAAGGAGGTGCCGACGATCTTCTCAGCTGCTCTCACGATGCGCTGGAGGCTCTTGCGGCATGATGCAGTACATGCACCAAACCACACCGTGATGCAGCTGGTCAGGACACTTTCTATGGCACCTCTGTAGAAGGTGCACATGATGGGGGTTGAAGCTCCAGCCCTTTTCAGCTTGCGGAGAAAGTAGAGGCGCTGGTGAGCCTTCTTGGCCAGTGCTGCAGTGTTCCTGCTCCAGGACAGGTCCTTCGAGACGTGCACTCCCAGGAACTTGGTGCTGTCTACTCTCTCCACTGCGGTGCTGTTGATGGTCAGAGGGGCATGTTGTGCATCCCTCTTCCTGAAGTCCACAACAATCTCCTTTGTCTTCTCCACGTTGAGAGTGAGATTGTTGTGTCCGCACCACAAGGCCAAGCGGCTCACCTCGTTCCTGTAGTCCGTCTCATCGTTGTTGCTGATGAGACCTACCACTGTTGTGTCGTCCGCAAACTTGATGAAGTGGTTGGAGCTGTACGATGGTGTGCAGTCGTGTGTTAGCAGGGTGAATAGAAGGGGGCTCAGCACACATCCTTGTGGGGCCCCTGTGTTCAATGTGATGGTGCTAGATGTGTTACTCCCGACCCGTACTGTCTGTGGTCTCCCGGTCAGGAAGTCTAGCAGCCAGTTACACATTGAGGTGTTCAGCCCCAGACTGTCCAGTTTATGGATGAGCTGTTGGGGGATGATGGTGTTGAATGCCGAGCTGAAGTCGATGAACAGCATTCTAACATAAGAGTCCTTCGTGTCCAGATGTGTGAGAGCTGTGTGGAGGGCAGAGGAGATGGCATCGTCGGTTGAGCGATTAGGTCGGTATGCAAATTGGAAGGGATCCAGGGAGGCAGGGAGGACAGATGTGATGCTTTTCATGACTAGCCGTTCAAAGCACTTCATCAGGATGGGGGTGAGTGCTACTGGGCGATAGTCATTGAGGCATGCGGGCGTTGCCTTCTTTGGGACAGGGATGATGGTGGTGGCTTTGAAACAGGTGGGGACGATGGCCTGGCTCAGTGAGATGTTGAAGATGTCCGTGAAGACCGCTGCGAGTTCCCCTGCACAGTCCTTCAGCACACGACCAGGTATGTTGTCAGGACCAGAGGCCTTCCGGGTGTTAATCTTGATGAATGATCGCCTTACATTTAAACAAAAGATGAGATGAAATCAGGAATCAGGTGAGGGGCTGGACTCAGGTTTGGGGTGGGTTGTGCCTGCGGCTTGTGACGTCACAAGCCGCAGGATTTGAAAACGAAATGTATTTATCACTGACAAATAAATCTACTTAGAGTAAATATACCACTGGGTGCATTTCTTTGGCCCTAGGACGTTTTTTTTATGAAGTACATACCCAAAGTTGAGTAAAAAAAACATTAAAAAGTGAATTTTGCATCTGTGGTCCCCTTTAAAGTCCTCCATCACAGAACTTGGGTTAATTGCAGAGAAAATTGTAATACTGAACATGAATAAATACTAAAATGCTGTGCCCTCCACACACCTGAAATCATACCTGATATGCTTATCACTGTTTTCAATCCTTCTGAGGTTCCAGCGTCTCTTCTCTGGGGGTTTATTGTAGTTCAGCCACAAAGTAGGATGCAGGTTTTCCTCAATCAGTCATTTGTCAACAAAGTGAAATGAGCACTCATACAGCGTTTTGGGAGGTCTCTTCAGACTTTTCAGCGCTTTTCACAGGAACACTCTTTTTGTTTTGGGTCCGTGTACAAAACACTGTTGTTGTAGCCACTGATTTAGTTTGGTCAGGTTGTTTGTGCAGCCGCGAACAACACAACAGGTACCCGAACGCCACAAGGACATTTTAGTCAACTTTATGGTTGTTAAATAATTGTGAAAAAAACCAAAACAATGTGTTTTTTTTTTCTGCTAAACTGAATGCAAATTACTTTCAAATAAACTGTGGTTTGTCCTACCATGGTTAACCAATGCTTACTGCTATTTCTGGTGTCTGACTGGAAGTTGTACCTAGGCATAACAAATTTTGCTGGGCGATTAATTGTCTCTGAAATTATTGCGATAAACGATAATATTGTTTAAAATTTTACAATAATTAGTCATGTCAAATTTAAGAAGAAATGTTGATTAATTTTGTGTGTAGTACCTTTTTTGACCACTGGATGGCAGTAGACAGTTTGAACCGAAGGATGGATAGTGAGGGAGTGAGCAGCGTGTCTCTTTAAGAAAAATGGGAGGGAGGCCCCTTGACGTGACATGGGCTGTGTCTCGTTCCTGTTTTCCAGCTCTAAAAATGGCGGACGCTTGGTGTGGTTTGAGCTCTTTAGCATAGCATTTGTCACACAAAGCTTTTAATAAAAAAAAAAATCAGTAAACAAGTTCTCAGCTTCTTTTTGCAGAGAAAAACAACATTTTACACAAAGGCACAGGTTTCAACTGTGAATTTTGGAGCTTTGACAAGACGGAGGTTTTTTTTCCAGATGTCAGCCTGTTAGCTTAGCTCGTAGCTTAGCTTCTCAGCTTAGCCGCTTTTAAAATGCAAAAACACGATTTTGGATGGTTAAAATGGATTTGAACGAGAAAAGAGAAAGGGACGGGTCAGTGACGAGTTGAGCCTTTTGTCATCCGGGGTCTTCAGTAGAAAGAGAGAGACACGAAGAAACGATAAAGCCGATAAATGAAAACGAGGTCGATAATTCTCATTTATCATGTGATTACCTGATTTATAGTTTATCACGACAGGCCTAGTTGTACCCATAACAATTTAAACAGTAGAGCCCCCAGAAA
Source organism: Garcialebias charrua (assembly GCA_038048925.1). Lineage (NCBI taxonomy): Eukaryota > Metazoa > Chordata > Actinopteri > Cyprinodontiformes > Rivulidae > Garcialebias > Garcialebias charrua. The sequence continues at coordinate 22,766 of JBBPBX010034250.1, forward strand.
TAAGGTGGATATTTTTAGTTTTAAGAGCACCCTTCTCAAACTTCTCCAACATGTTTACAGCTGTCAGTCAAATATGTAGGGACACGCCCCAAGACGAGCAACACACGCTCTGATTGGATCATTTTAAATTTGGATCAATCAGTGGCCGCAATCATGCATGTGTAGTGATTGACGGGACCTGACAACAGATCGCTGTAAGGTTTTCACTTCGTCACGTGACCTCAAAACGACAGGCCTCCCAACACTGTGGGCCCCTGATCTTCAGCCCAGGTCAGCCCGTGAATTAAGGCGGCCCAGTTTAAACATACCTGAAGTGTGATTCTAGCACTATCTTTAAGGTCTGACCCTATCATTTCTCAACATAACATGAAAAATCTCACATGAAAGGCAGCAGAAAGCCTTCGAGGAATGTTTGGCATTTCGTTATAAAATGCATTAAATGAACTTTTCTTTCCGTATGTTTACCTTGACAGTCACCAGTGTGTAGATACCGTGGGCGAAGAACAGTTTCTGGATCCCTGATGGTTTCTTGGCGATCCGCAGGTCAAAGAACCGGACACCGAGATCACACTGATCCCTGAGGACGGATTCCTGCATTGCACAAACAACGTCTATTAAAAAAAAACTTTAATATCTCTTTAGGACAACAATGACACAAATATTACCAATGGCAATTTACTGACTATTGACTTGTTGTGTGTAGAGTATAAAACCAACTTTAAAAATATGTGTAGTAATGTAATGTTAAGAGTATTTTTACATATTGCAGACCTACATTATTGATTTTAATGTCAGGCTGCACAATAAATCCTGTGCGTATTGCAATGATCAAAAAGCTAATATAATATATTATATATATATATATATATATATATATATATATATTGTAATTAATTATTCTTGCAATGTTCAACACTAGCATGTCTTTCTAATATCATACAGCCTTATTTTATGATATAGTGCAGTCTCGACTACAGTAGCTGTGCTTTTTAAAAACACATTTTTATACTTGGACTGTTAGAATATAAACTAAATTGGATTTTATAGATTCTGCTTTTAGTAAAGAATGACCTAATTAAGATTTGAACAGTTTAGTTCTTTAACTGCAATACTGTAGTTTCAAATTTAAATTTTACAACAACAACAAAAAAGGGGGGTTTAAAAATCACAATCTGCGTTTTAAAAAACATGCTTTTAGCGTGAGATAATCCAGTCAGATTTGATCAATCTAAGTGTTCTAGTTTTTGATCTAGAGGTGATCCAAGATGGTCCAGATCAGGGGTCTGCAACTTTTATGATCAAGAGCCATTTCTGCCCCTTTGTTCACTAAATTAAACGTGTCCAAAGCCACCATACCTGCTACAACTGGGATTCTCAACTGGTAGCCCAGACCACTTAAGTTTGTTGGAGGGTGCTTTTCTAGCCAGTAGGGGGGACTTTATAAAACTAAAGATATCTAATGATTTTTAATATTTATTGATATTTTTACACTCTATAAGACTAAATAAAAGATGAGTTTCTTGTAAAAAAAATAACAAGGAAAAAAACAACTGTTTTGACCAGTTTCTAAAAACTAAAGCAATAAATTATACATTCTTAAGTGATTTTTTTTTTAATTGTAGAAAAATTGCATATCCTACTTTGAAGAAATAAAGTGAAAATGAGCATGTTTAACTCCTTGTAATGTTTCTAGTATTCATAATTGCAAAATTAGTTACAGGAAAACCGCTAAAAATAGCTCTTTTACTTGTTTTAACAACTAATAAAATTCAGTTTTATTTCTGTTTTGGTCAAAGCTTGAAAGAGCCGCAGGTTGCAGACCCCCTGGTCCTGATGATTTAAAATTCAGCGGAATAGCCCTTTAACAAGCTTCCGCTGCTGGAATCAGAAGCGAGCTTCAGAGCACCTGCGTGGTGGCCCAGCGGTAAACACAAGGCCGGGTCCAGCAGGGAAACAGACGGTCGGTAAGCCTGAGGAGACGAGGCTCGGACTCGAGCACCGGAGAGGACACATCCAGACAGAAAGACATGCTGTCATGGCTGCCTGTAAGAAAGAGTTCAACAGCTTTATTTCAACTAGAACGCGTTCAACCTGCGAGCTGAAGCACGTTTCTGTTTAAGGCGGTGTTTACCGGGGATTGCCAGGTTCCACAGCGGAACGTCCAGCAGCTCCTCCGGGAGACGGGACATCCAGTCCGGGTGTCCTCCGAGCGGCGGCCGGTCCTCCATCTCCTTCACTAGGAACACTTCCGTCTCACAGTCTTATCAAACAGGTCTGACATGTTTGTTTTTCTCTTTTCTTTTCGCAACCGGTTTGTTTACAACGTCTTCCTGGAAAATATACGTAATCAAACTAGCGCTTCCTGTTTGGGATTTCAAAATAAAAGACAAACATTTACGTTTGTATTTCTGTTGGGGAAAAAAACATTAAAATTTAAAGTAATGAATTAAATTCAGTATGCCATCCATACATCCATTATCTTCACCCGCTTCTTCCATTTTGGGTCACGGGGGTCGCCGGTGCCCATGTCCAGCCCCATGTCCAGCAATCACTGTGTGAGGGGCGGGGTACACCCGTTTTTGTAAATTATCTGTTACTGTAGAAGTCGGCAGAAAGAGACGAAAAATACCTTGAGTCTCGATTTATTCTCAACATCTTCCTACCATCAAGCTCAGGAGAACAACTAACTATACAACTGTTGAACTGCTCTTTTATATTCTGTCCCTTTCACAATAAGAGCACATTCTGATGTGAAATATATACATTTGTGTCTGCCACACAGGCCCCCCTGAACATGCAGAATGTCACAAACACCAAAAACACAAATTGTGAAACCTATTACAGTTGTAAAACAATAAATAAATGAATGAAATACCTAACGGTAACGACTAGGGAGTTTGATAAGGCGACCACGACGGCTGCTCTTCACAGGAGGAGGAGACTCTCCGCACCGACTGCCACTTAAGTGTTCACCTGAGGGAGCTCACGTGAACAGCTCAGGTCAGCTCAAGCTAACTCAGTTGTAGGGGAGAAAACTGGAAGAGTGGGCAAAGAATTCGGGGGACGGCCACAACGAGGTGGTTGAGCCCACTCAACCGTGTCTCCCAGCAAAACATGAGCTGGTTTCAAACGGTCCACTGAAACCCTCTCCTAATTACCCCCAACTCCACCAAAAAATCTTGAGGTCCCCTCTCCAAAACACGAAATGGACCATCGTAAGGAGGCTGAAGTGGTGAACGGTGTAGGTCATGGGGGATAAATACATACTCAGCCGACATAAGGTCCTTCGGCACAAACACCTGTGGAAGGCAGTGATGTGCTGCCAATGGGGCAACAGATCTATTTTCCCCTGTTAGGACTGCCCTACTCCCATTGGGAGCAACTGAACTCGCCGGACCTGGAAGAAACTCACCTGGTGCTCTCAAAGGCTGGCCAAGGACCAACTCAGCTGAAGAAAACCGCAAGTCTTCTTTAGGAGCTGAACGCAGGCCCAACAAAACCCAAGGCAGGCAATCCATCCAACCATTATCCACCAATTCATTCATTCATTCAACCTTTATTTAGTCAGGTAAATCTTTTGAACCTCATGGGCTCATTTACGAAAGCGACCTGCTAAAACTAAAGAACAATGAACAGCAATGGTAGAATTTCCTTAAACAATAAACAATCAAACAATAAACAATATTAACAATAACAATAAAACAATGAGGACCGCAATGCTACCTTCATCGAGCGGTGGAACCTCTCACAAAGTCCATTAGCCTGCGGATGGTAGGCAGTAGTACGGTGGAGTTTAACTCCAAGGCTCTCTGCCACTGCAGTCCACAACTCTGAGGTGAACTGGGGACCCCTGTCAGAAGTCAAATCCAATGGCTAATCAAATCGGGACACTCAGGAAGAGATAAATGCTCGAGCCACATCCATCGAAGTGGTTGATGACAGAGGAACTACCTCTGGCCACCGAGTGGTTCTGTCTACCATAGTTAAGACTGAGATGGGTAACACCTCTGGAATGTAGAAGTGGGTCCACTAAATCCACATGCACATGCTCAAACTTCCCTTGGGGAATAGGAAACTGTTCTAATGGAGCCTTAGTGTGCCGTTGCACCTTGGCACGCTGGCAAGGTAAATGGTAAATGGAGCTTATTTATATAGCGCTTTCCAGCCCCCTATGAGGGGCCCCAAAGTGCTTTACAATACCAACCATCCACCCATTCATACACACATTCATACACCGGTAGCGGCAGACTGCCATGCAAGGCGCCATCCAGTCCTACCGGGAGCAACTCGGGGTTAAGTGCCTTGCCCAGGGACACAACGACACATGGTGTGGGGAACCGGGATTCGAACCTCCAACCTTCCGATCGGGGGATGACTGTCATTACCACTATGCCACGGCCGCCCACAACAGGAAGTAAACAGGAAGCCGCCCATGTGCGTACATCTCTACGGAGCCCTGGCCACATGAACTTTGCCCCTACTAGTTTTACTGAAGCTTTCACTCCTGGGTGTGAAAGGGAATGAACTGCATCAAAAACCTGCTGACGCCAGCCACTAGGAACCAGGGGTCAAGGCTTGCCAGTCGAGACGTCACAAAGAAGGGTTGCAAGGGTTGCACTACACATGTAAGGAAACTTCCTCCAAATGTAGACTGGATTCAGCTGCCTTAAAAGCTAGAATATCCAGGTCTGTCAGTTGGTCTGCAGCCATGGCGAGGTATTCAACTCCTAAATGTACAGAAGCGACCCTTGCTCTAGATAGTCAGCCACCAGGTTATCCTTGCCGGCCACATGCTGAATGTCTGTAGTAAACTTAGAAATGGCAGACAAATGCCTTTGTTGCCGTGACGACCATGGCTCAGAAACTTTCGCCATGGCAAAAGTGAGAGGCTTATGGTCCACAAAAGCAGTAAAGTCCCAGCCCTCTAGCATGAACTGAAAATGGCGCATTGCCAGAAAAAGAGCGAGCAGTTCCCTATCGAAGGTGCTATTTTTTTTCAGCATCCCAGAGTTTTCTGCTAAAAAATGCAAGGGGTTGCCATGCGCCATCCACCCATTGTTCACAAACTGCCCCAACTGCAAAATCAGATGCATCAGTTGTCAGAGCCACTGGAGCTGATGGAAATGGATGGGCCAAAAGTGCAGCATTAGCCAAAGCCTCTTTGGCATCATTGAATGCCTGTACCCTCTTGGGCGTCCACTCTATTTGCTGGTCCCTTTTTTTTACCTCTAAGTGTTTCATACAAGGGGTGCTTAAGATGAGCTGCCCGTGGGATGAAACGGTTATAAAAATTCACCATCCCCAAAAACTCCTACAGGGGCTTCACTGAGGGAGGGTACGGAAAAACTAACACAGCTTCAACTTTGGCAGGTAGGGGAACCGCCCCTTGAGTTCACTGAGAGGCAGCAGCTCCACCAGTTGCACCACCGTGCTGCCCTGATCTTTATTGTCATTGTTAAAAATAACCATGAAAATAATAAGCAACTCACAAATGCTGTGCAGTGTTCCACAACTCTGTTCAAAGTGCAATGACAATAGGTGCTCCAAATTTGTACAAATGAAGATTTAAAAAAAGTTGTGAGATGAAATGTAAAATGATGTGCGGCGTCTTAGGTGTGGGGGATCAGATTAGATATGAAGGAGGCTAAGCAGTCATGGTTGTATCTTGTGAACATAAGGGGACTAAGCACACATCTCTGAGGAGCCCCAGTGTTATTGCTGACATACTGTGTGCAATCTAATAGGAAGTTCAATATCCAGTGGGATAAAGTGGTTTTCAGTCCTAAAGAAACCAGTTTTGATGTAATTTTTTTTGAGGAAAAAAAAGTGGATTTTGTTTTGTGACTCAGTAAAGATATTTTAAATGTAAAGGAAAAACAATGTATTTTTCTTGTTTGTTTAAATGTTTACAAATATGTTATGTTTGAATCTTTGGTGTCATTTTGTAAAATGTTCCATACATGTGTTGCTCATGTTGTCGCATAGTTTCTGGCTTTTGAGCCCAACGTAACACTTCCCAGACTGCTTCCTCAATTTTTAATTTGCAGACGACTTGGCCACCAGAGGTCAGTTCTGCTTGGGGAAGAACTGGGTACCAGTATATCCTGATGCATGTGTAGGCTTTAGCTTAATGTAGTTACCAGCTTAAAATGATATGGGAAAGGAGGAAGTAGGAGGAGAGGAAGAAATAGTTTAAAGGAAATTAATTGTCTTGAGTATGTTACCAGAAATGACGCTTTCCATCAGACTTCTGCTGATTCCCAGGTACGTTTGTAAACAGCTGACTCATTACCTTTTAAGACGACAGCCTGGTAAGAGAAGACATTATCAATCACCTTTATTTAACCAGGTAGAGCCCGTTGACATTAGCCTTTCAGATGCACAGAGTCCTTGCAGGCCCAGTACGTCCGAACTGGTTATTTGTTTACTTTTCAACGTCTCCTGGGGTCCGCGTAGATCATCAGAAAATGGTGTCAGCTCTTGGTTGACTTCAAGACCAGACGTTCCTCGAAGGAAAGTTCATGAAGAACTTTGAGCTTTTAGCTTTGTTGAATTTATAACGGCATGTTATAAATTCTGGCTGATAAGCCAGTCTTTGATTTATGACTGCAGCTTAATTCAGCTTAAAGAGACAGAGAGCTGTCAGGTCTCGCTGTCATTTCCAACTCTGAAAACGTTCACGGAAGCAAACGCTTTTACTAAAGTGTTGAGACCAGAAAATTCAGTCTTCTGATTGGTCTGATCAGGAGAAGGGAGTGATAACGTGAAGCTTTAGACTTCGAGGTCAACAGAGAGTTCGTTTAGAAAACAAAGAGGACTGTTTTAGAGAAAGTGTCTGGAAATGAGAAGAATCGAGGAGCCATTTATTAGGGGTGTAGCGGTACGCTAAAATCACATTTCGGTTCGGTTCAACTACAAGGAGGGCTCGGTTCAGTTTATTTTCGGTACAAAATTATTATTATTTTTGACAAAATAAAGACTTACAAAATGTTTATTTTGAAAATATGCCAAAAATATGTTTGTATTGTATTGTAGTAATAAATAAAAGTGACCCATTTGGATGATATTTTAAATAAACAGCACTCTACAATAAATAAACTATATGAACAATAATACAAATCTTAATAAATACAATAACAGTCAGAACCAGAACAATAAGCAGCAACAGACTGTTTACAATCTAACTAATCAAGTTTTTGTCCAGTAGCAGCAGTGTGGCTGTATTTGTCCTCATTACTGTACTCACAACTTCTTCTTGGTGGGACAGGTCTGGAAAAGTTCAGAGTTCAGTTCAGTCATCACACACTTCTTAGCTGCAGGTGGATTTCCCTGAAGTGGATAAGAGAGCAGCTACCTCTGTCTATCACAGACTGGAAATAAAAAACAAAAGAGGTTAAAAAAACAAGTTAATAAGATTATGATTAAAAAAAAGATTATTTAGATGATAATAATAATAATAATAATAATAAAAAAGAACAATACCTCTTGAACGGTTGAATCGCTCACTCTTCATCATCATGGCAGGGCTGAGCTCCAGGGCTTGTTGACAACATCAGTTAGTTTTTTCATAAAGAGCTGAACTTTTTGAAGTGTTGACGTGATGAATGTCTCATAGCGACGCTCAGTAACTTTAAAGCCTGCGCATATAACAACGTTCAGAGATTCAGAGATTTAAAAACTCACACAGCTTGTGTTATTGCTCTGGACCGCTCTGATTACCTGATGAAGTAGTTTTAATACAGCTCTTCGTTCACGTTCGGATGACATAGTTTTCCAGCGCGTTCACGTTAGCCGTGTTGCTGGCTGCTGCAGAGAGCTGCGTCACGCAGCTGCTGCAGAGTCTTCATGAAACAACGTCCACACAAGCTGCGTGTGCGCTCGTCTTTTAACAAGAAAGCTATAACGTTCACAAACAGGAGACTGCACGAGATGCTAACGGCTAAATGCTGCGCGTGCTGCGCGTGCCACGCGATAATAGCTCCATGCTGAAACGCGCCCAGGAAATTTTGTTCCGCGGTGCATATATTCCCCCTGTTAAGAACGTTTAATGAGTGAAAAAATAACCGAAACGGTACGCAGGTGGACCGAACCGAACGTGGTGTACCGAAACGGTTCGGTACACCCATTACAACCGTTACATGCCTACCGTTTATAAGATACTTGGACTAGCGTCTTAACATTTCTAAAACAAATCTGAAAAGCTCAACTTGACATAAATTTCAACTCTGACACCATTAGACACCTTCATTTGAAGAAGTGACACAGTAATGCTTCACATTAAAGAATAACACAGCATATAACAGATGTGATCATAAAACATATTGTAAAGTACAACACTTATGAATAACACAGGTGAATGCTTTGATTATATTTGTATTAGAACAAAGTCAAAGAATAGAAATAGTCTCTTTGTGAATGAATATGTTGTTTGATTCAAACTAAAAAGACTAAATGTCTGTTTACTGAGAGGTCAGTAAAGGTTATCACTGGAACAGTTAAAAAAAGACGAAGGTGTAATCTCGCATCATAGTGGACCCTGTCATGTCCACTACACATGCTCAAAAATCCAGGTAGAACAATCTAACAAACGAGTCAGGTCTTCCGGACAGATTCTTCTTATTGAAACGTTTAATCTTTTAGCCAAAATACTTTGTCAATACTGATTATCCAGTATGTTTAAATGACTTACCGGTAACGTGATTACAGTGTTCATAAATCTGAGTATTTTTCACTAATGACCCCCAATACTACTAATGCTACCCCAGTACTTCTGAACTGTGAGCTGAAAACAGGTAAGAAAGTCCCTGTTTTCTTTAACACAAATTAATTGAATTCAGTAAAAAAATAAAATAAAATCTACCGGTAATTGAACCGCTAAGAGTTTTCTGAATCCAAGTCCAGAGAAACTGTCTGAGTTTCTCTGTGTTGTTTAGGAGATTTACAACTCTTAAATCAGATCTACTACCGTAAATTTAAACCAAATGACTGGACTCTCAGAAACTATTAATGGCACTCAAAACCAGACTGATGAGTTCTTTCTGTAAATGTTCTTTGAAGAAAATCACCCGCTGCTGCTTAATACATTAAATTAGTCACTTGATTCAAAACATTGACAAAGTAAAAGCTTTAGCCACAATTTTAACTTTTTTAAACAGATATGGTTTCTTTTCAACTTTTTTTTATAAAAAAAAAATGTACCCAATAGTGGACGTTCGAGGTATAAGCATGAAGAAGCCAGACCTGAAAATCTTGGTTCGTCTCTGACCTTCTTTATGTTTAAAAACTCAAACCTCATGACCAGAGGCCCGGCAGGTCAGCACCTTCCCACCATCACAGGTCCAACTGACTGAACCTTGGTAATCCAGTTTGACTAACATCTGACTTCCAGGACAGAAGTCCCATTGAACCACACCCAACCTCAGGTCCCCACTTTAATCCATTTTCTCAAATTCATATTTCTTTTAGTGTTTGCATTTTTGTTTAGTTTATAAGAAGTAATCAGATATCTTGCTCCTGTTTGGATTTTGTACGTGTGTGTGTGTGTGTGTGTGCGTGTGTGCGTGCGTGTGTGCGTGTGTGTGTGTGTGTGTGGTGTGGTGTGTTTTCACCTGCCGTGTCAGGTTTGATCAAAATAGATTAAATGAAAGCCCAAGTTTCATTAGGAAATTGGCTCCATTTCTTAATTCGATGACAGGAAATTCTTGGGAGTTTTTCTTCATTCCTTAATCCAGATTTGGTATTTGGCTGCTGATACCCAGTCACATTGCTTAAATAATACATGTTACTGACATAAAGTCAAAATCTGTGTGAAATTGTAAACCAAAATAAACAGTTTAACCAAATTAGTTATCTGCCTACAAAAAGACCATACAAATGTATGTTGGCTTTTGGGCTACAAATCTAAAAACCTCATACTCTGCCAACTACAGTAATCACGTTGAACTATTCACTTTATTAGATTCAGAGAGAGACAGAGAG
>JBBPBX010034251.1:0-17258 GCA_038048925.1 Garcialebias charrua
ATATATATATATATATATATATATATATATATATATATACATATATATATATATATATATATATATATATATATATATATATATATATATATATACAGGTAGTCCCCGATTTACGAGCGCTCTGATCTGCGAGGTTCCAGACTTACGAGCTGCGAATTTTTGGAAAAAACGAAAAAAATACTGAGTTTTCATGTGTTTTTTCACCACAGTTAGTTAGTTAAGCATATGAACACACGTTTCCGATCATTTTTATGCACTCATAAGCAGTTTTTGGATGAAAATAGAGTGTTTTTAGTCGCGCTAGCGAAAACCGTTCCAATTTACGAGCGAAATTCCGGATTTACGAGAGAAATGGCGGCCGTTCCGAAATACGAGATTTCCGGTTTACGAGCGCCTCGTTGTAACGGATCTCGCTCGTAAATCGGGGACTACAGGAAACCCTCGAGGTACGACACCTGCGACCTACGGCAACTCAGACTTACGATTTTATCATATTTAATAAAAATATGATAAAAAAAAAAATTTTTTTTTTTTTTTTTTTTTTTGTGTTTAAAAGTTATTAATTTCATGTGTATAGCACTTTGTTGCAGCTGTGGTTGTTTTAAATGGCTTTATAAATAAAGTATAATTATTAATTTTACGTTTTGATTAGAAATTTATCGTATTTACGCAACTTCCGGTCGTTTCCGCTCGCCACTTCCGGTCGCCATTTTACAACTGTACTGCAATGGAGCTCCAGAGGCTACTGTCAGCTGGCTCCGTGTGCCCGATCAGGGTTGCCTCATACGGATAAATTAGCTGGAAACACTCGGTCAACTCTGTGGACGTCTCAGGTCCGGAGGAGCAGCCGCGGATCGCCCCGCGATCGGCGGCCACAACGCCGCCCGACATGCTAACGACAGCAGCTAACAAAGCAGCTAACACAGGCGAAGACACCGAGCCGACATGCCGCGGAGGGGCCATCTGCGGCCGGGAGCTCGCCGCAAATGTCCGCCTGGCAGTCGGGGGACACCGAGCTAATGCGGAGATACAAAGCCGATGCCTGAGCAGCCGCGGATCGCCCCGCGATGGCTCCAACAACGCCGCCCGAGATGCTAACGACAGCAGCTAACAGAGCAGCAAACACAGGCGAAGATACCGAGCCGACATGCCGCGGAGGGGCCATCTGCGGCCGGGAGCTCGCCGCAAATGTCCGCCTGGCAGTCGGGGGACACCGAGCTAACGCGGAGATACAAAGCCGACAGCCTTTTTGAATGAACTGACATGCTAACCAGTGCTGCTAATAGCGGGGCCTAACCGTAGCTAACGCCGAGCTTGTTTTGGATGGAGGACATCGCGGAGAAACGGCTTTCAGTAAGTTTTTTTTTTTCTGGCTCCAAATGTATGAAGTTAAGAAGCTAACAGTCATTCTTTTAAACAGTTTTGACCACGTGTGTGCGTGTGGAGCGTAAGGAAGCTGGGGGAGCTCGCACCCGAGCTAAATACTAAAAGACGAAGGCAGGCTTTGACCAGCTCAAAGTAAGACATTATATTTTTTATTTATTGTACAGTACTGTATTCATTTACTGTACAGTTCTGTGCATGTTCATGGCCTAGTATGTCTGCTTGTTCAGTCTCATGCCATTAAATATGTGTGCGGCGCTCCGTTAGCGGTATATCCGCGACCTATGTCAGAAACGCGGACCTACGACAGGCAGGTGTTTTTGGTCCGCGAGGTACGACAAAATCGACCTAAGTCACACACGTAGGTCCCTATCCCTGACGTAACTCGAGGGGTTGCTGTATATATATATATATATATATATATATATATATATATATATATATATATATATATATATATATATATATATATATATATATATATATATATATATATATATATATATATATATATATATATATATATATATATATATATATATATATATATATATATATATATATATATATATATATATATATATATATATATATATATATATATATATATATATATATATATATATATATATATATATATATATATATATATATATATATATATATATATATATATTATATATATATATATATATATATATATATATATATATATATATATATATATATATATATATATATATATATATATATATATATATATATATATATATATTAGTGCTGGGAGAAGATTAAAATTTTTAATCTGATTAATCACACTCTGGAGAATGTGATTAATCAGATTAATCAGATTAATCTCAATGCTTACCGGTAACTTTGTATGCTTGAAATGTAAATATGACGGTTTTCAATAAAATGTGGAAGAAAACGTTTTATTGTGTCAAACCAGTATTTCCATTCATCATTTCACCAGTTTTTTGCAAGGTTTAAAGTAGTAATGTTGTTTCAAACAATTTATAACATGCAAACAATAGAGTAAGCCCATAATACTGTATACATATATGGAAAAACATTTTTTTTTTCATTTTTAACTAACTTCTTCACATTTTCAAATGACAGAGCTTAACATTTCTTTTCAGCATTTCAAATGAACCTAAAGTCCACATATTTACAATCACTTTCTCATAACGTACTCCACCTTCAACCAGTCACTTAGGCAAACTAACTTCTTCACATTTTCAAATGACAGAGCTTAACATTTTTTTTCAGCATTTCAAATTAACCTAAAGTCCACATATTTACAATCACTTTCTCATAACGTACTCCATCTTCAACCAGTCACTTAGGCAAACTAACTTCTTCACATTTTCAAATGACAGAGCTTAGCATTCTTGCTAATGGAAGTAGCATTCTTGCTAACGTCGGCAAAAACATGCTTCGCCCGAAGATGGTATTTTAGGCTGTTTGTGCTTCGGTGAAAAGAAAATTCATCGTTGCAATAGGTACATACCACCTTGGTTTTATCCACGCTCCCATCGGGGTTTTTAAAAAAAATTAATTTGCCACCAACCACACTTTTTGGACTATCCACGTTCATCTTTTAAATCACGTTTGTTTTCCAAGCCGAGTCTGTCTTTCCAGAAGTGACATACGTGAGCTCATTTGCGCATGCGCATATCAGTTGCACGGGAGGCGAGCTGCTCTCTTCTTCTGCTGGCGGTTGGCAAACGACTTTAAGCGCATTACTGCCCCCACTAGACTGAAATTGCGATTAATCTTCATTTTTATAATATTAAAGGTGGAGTCTGCAGTTTCTGTAGAACATCAGCACTTAGAAAAAATTTCAACAAGCAAAGCATTCTGATCCCTCCCCCTCAGAGCCATATATGGCACTGCCCCCTTGTGGTCTGTTAAAATTCAAATTCAAGCTCTGTTTTTATTGGCTGATTCGAATTCAAGCTCGGTTTTTATTGGCTGGTTACAAACTTTGTTTTTATTGGCTGGAAAATGGCGGGTCACTTTTTCTTTTTAGAAATGCTTATTTACCACCTGGAGAAGCAAGGGGACAATATTTTTTTTTAGTTTTTTTCAGAGATTACCTCTCTAACATCAATCTAGTGACAGAGTGAAGAAATATGTTAAAAATATATTGTTAGAAAAGTTACATATAGCAGCTTTAACTGATTAATCATTTTACATTAATCTCATGAGTTAAAGCGTTAACTTTCCCAGCCCTAGTGTATATATATATATAAATATGTATATGTATATGTATATACAGGTAGTCCCCGACTTACGAGTGCACTTACTTACGAGGTCCCGGACTTACGAGTATGCATCTCATTAAAAAAAAAAAAATGTTATTTATTTTTTTATTTTATTTTATTTTTTTCATCTGTTAAACGTTTCGCACGGTGCCCACCTAATTCCGTCCCGTCGTCGTTGCGTGATCACATGGCAGAGTCTCTCCTGATTGGTCCTGATTGTTTGCTGCTGAGCAGCGAGCTGAATCTAGCTGTGGAAGCACGGAATGGCGTGCTTCCACAGCTGTGCTGCCGAGCAGCACAGTCGCTGCTCGGATGCGATGCTGGAGTAGGAAACAGCTGCTGCTCACTTTCGCGCTGCTTGTATGCTGTGGATGCGCCGCGACACGACCCGCTGCTCCAAGATTCGCGTCCCCATAGACTTCAATGTAAAGTGGCTGCTTCGGCTGCGCGAGATGCGTGCGGTGGGGATCCAGCATCACTCACTCTCTGTCCACTTATTTTAATCCAATACAGTATAATGATTTTTTGAAATAGAACAAATGTATTCTGTGACTCTTTTTTAAACTTATGATTAATTAAACTGGTTTTTTGGAACTTTAAATTATGAGTGTTTGTCGTGTTTTCAGCGTGTTTCTCCTTTCTGATCCAAAGTGAACCAAATAACGAATTCTGGGGCGGATAAGAATCAAAAAGCCAACAACTTCCACCACGAAGCAGCATCACGAAGCAGCGTGTTAAAGACGGTACATTTATGCAAACTCACCTCATGCTGAGTGGTCAAATGCTTCTCTCTGCATGTTAGAAGTATTTCCGCCCTTTATTGTAATCGACGCTTTGCATGTGTTGCAAGTAGACCTCTTTTCGTCTTCGCTTTTTCCTCGACGCCATGGACACCAAATACGGCGCATGTCTGTGATGTCATCACGTAAATGCGTCACCACAATGAGTCGGTAGAACGAGTCAGAGAACCGATAAACAGAATCGTTAAGACATGCTGCCTACAATTCCAGGGAATTGAACTCTAAAGAACCGGTTCTCTAAAAGAACCGGTTCTCGATTCGCATCCCTAGTCGTAACTCAAATTTCGCCGTAAGTCGGAAAATACATCCAAACTGCACCTTATATGTGCAATTCTGTATTTTACCAAGCACTTAGCCTATCCTAACACAGTACCCTACGTAATTATTTTTTTTTTAAAAACACGTACATTTGGAGCCATAATGAAGGAAAAAAGAGTTGTTTTCCTTGAGCTGGTGGAGTCTTCATCCATCTGTTAGCATGTTAGCTCGTTGCTGAGCTGTAGCTTCTCTGCTTCGTAAACCTCCAGTCCAAACATAGTTCTCCTGTACTTTTCCATGTGCGGCCCAGAGTTTTACAGTAAGGTCTGTTAGCATGTTAGCCCCTCCTAACCTCCTCTGCCTCCGGTCTGCCTGTAAACAATGAGGTCTCCTGTAATTTTCAGCTCCTCTGCCCTGTAATTTTCCATTGCCGTGGCCGCTAAGGTACACTCTCCCCCCTCCCTCCTGTAAATTTCCGCTGTCCTCCGCTGAATTTCGGTACCGTATTTTTTGGTGTAAAGTTGCATAAACCGCGTAACTCGAAACAATGCTTTTCAATGGGAAGGCGTTCGTAACCGCGAAACGTCGTAAGTCAAGGACTACCTGTATATATATACCATATATACAGTATATACTGTACATATTCATACATAATTTGAGAGGTGCAATAATGCAAACAGCAATGTAAAAAAGAACATGATGGCAATAATAATACCGTATTCGTTGGCGTATAAGTCGCACCTTTTTGCCTACATTTCCAAGCCCTGCGACCTATAGGCCGGTGCGACCTATACGTCGATTTTTCCAATAGTTTGGTCATAATTTGACTTTGGTCAAAAACTCCAAAAATGGTGCAGTACCAGTTTCGGCCGCTATGGACGCTAAGAAACCCTTTACAGTACCTACACTGTTGACACCTGCCTGGTCCAAAAATGGTGCAGTACCAGTTTTGGCCGCTATGGGTGCAAAGAAACCCTTTACAGTACCTACACTGTTGACATCTGCCTGGTCCAAGATGAAGATGAAGATGAAGACTTCAATGGTTTTGAATAAATAAATAAAAACCATAAAATAAATACAGTATCTGTTTCTGTCATCATTTTAAACTGAGACATGTTTTTTACTGTAATGTCAGTTAATAAAAATATATTTTTATGTGTTTATCTTTAAAGACCGTGTAAAGTGAATTTCAACATTTTCTTAAATAAACATTATAAATGTGATAATTGTAATGTTGTAAATGAGTAAAAAGTCTCAAAATTGTAGCTCAATTAATTTTGAAGTTATACATGAAACTGTGTATAAAGACATGTGTGTTTCAGGATTTTTTAGGCGTGTTTTAAACGGGACCGCGTTTCGTCACGCGGTCCTCATTAGTATAGCCCCCACCCCCTGCTGCTCCAGTCATATAAATTGTTCTTCGCATGGGTGGAGCCGTTCACTCGCGACTCGCAGATAGCATCAGATAGCAATAGCATAGATATTTTGTTCATTGTTAGCTAGCTAATCAATTATGCCTCGTTCCTGCATCTTCCCTGGATGTTTTAATGGTCAGGGCACCTGCTACTGACCGTCTCCCTCCTCAGCCTCCGGACACCGCCGCCGCCTTTCCTGTTTCTTTTCTTTCTTTCTTTTTTTTATTGCTAAGCCTGTGCCCTACAAGTTCACAAGCTCCTTTTTTGCTAAGAAAATGCGACAGGTCCATTGCATACTTAGTTATCAACGTGATTACTCTTTATCTTAATCACCAACACAGCCCTCTTTATCTTAATCACCAACACAGCCCCCGCATGCGATGTGTCGGGTCGGACCGGTGCAGCCGCGCGAGTCCGCTCATCTTCTAAACACAGAACAGCGGAGTTATGAATTATAGTTGCGTCCTCAACTTTAAAAATAAAACCAGAGTTGTTTGTGCACTAAAAACAGCGTAACTCTTGGAAAAAGGAGCAAACAGAGCAGGTTTACTGATGAACCTGTCTTCCTCCTCCACACAGTTCAGCTCTGAGCGAGAGAGTCCTCCTACTTGCTCTCTGAGCTGCAGAACTGCGCTGAAACCACGCCCACTGCTGACACGCCCCCACAGTTCCAGACTAAGAGAAAATAATGTATTTTCATGATTTTTGACACTTAATTTTATAAGGAAAACAATGTTTTTAATCAGTCAGATTTATATGGGTGATTAATAACACATATTTATGCCATGTGATAAACTAAAAACACAAATCTAATTTCACTTTACACGGTCTTTAAAGATCAATGATGAAAGACACAAAATATACAAAAATTATGTTCATTTATTAATGAAAAGTTCAACTAAGGCACATCAAACAAAATACATTAGTTTTTATGTGATAATCTTGTCAAAAGTCCTTCCAAACAATTTGGCAGCCAGTCCAAAATAATGTTCATTTATTAATGAAAAGTTCAACTAAGACACATCAAACAAAATACTGTAGTTTTTAAGTGATAATCTTGTCAAAAGTCCTTCCAAACAATTTGGCAGCCAGTCCAAAATAATGTTCATTTATTAATGAAAAGTTCAACTAAGACACATCAAACAAAATACTGTAGTTTTTAAGTGATAATCTTGTCAAAAGTCCTTCCAAACAATTTGGCAGCCAGTCCATTTTGGGCAAAACACCAGTTCACGTGAGGTGCGACCATAGGCCGGTGCGACCTATAGGCCGGTGCGACCTATAGGCTGGTGCGACCTATACGTTGATTTTTCCATTTAATTGGGCATAATTAGGCTGGTGCGACTTATACTCCGGTGCGACTTATAGGCCGACGAATACGGTAATAAAAAGAAAACATTAACATTATACAACACATGGTCTGCAGTGATATGTGGGAAGTTTTAAATGCAAACACAGGATGTAACAAAGAACATATCATTCTCGGTTTAGAAGTTTTCATTATTTATTTACTATTGAGTTCCCCCCGTCTCAGTTTTCTGATCGAAACGGTCAGCACGTATATGTTTGTGCATATGTGGGTTGAATGACGTTTTTTCTTCCCTTCATAAACAGAATAACCACAAAATATCACATCTAAATCACATGATATACAACTCTAAAAAAGCTGTTGGCCTTTTGTTATTTTCCAATATTCAACATACTTTGTTTTTCTTGGCACATGACCTAACACTTTTTCTGCTTGATGAAGATTTATTTTACACATTCATATAATAAGAAAAGAAGCATGTTTTTATTTTTCTGTCAGTGACGTGCAAAAATGTGCAGATTATTAGTTATTCTCATCACCAGAATCCCATTTTCTTCAAAGCTCCACTTTCTGAAAACACGTCTTTCAGCTGTTTTCCCATCACAGTCTTGCTAAAGTTAATCAGTGTCAGTAAGCTGGAGGTACTTGTTGTTTCTTTCACCTGTTCCCAAAAACAGTCTGACTCATCCTTCACACATCAGCTAAAGCCAGAATCACCCCTTCACTCCAAATCAGGTTAAAGTGTGGAAACCTCTGGGAATTAGGCAATACAGGACAAATAAACAGAAAAAAAAAAAACATGGAGAAGTCAACCAAGCTGAGCCAACAAAGTGAAAAAATAGCCTCCCATTTTCAGGAAGCAGACAGCTGAAATGATGTGGTCAGAGCCGCAGCACTGTGAAGCTCCACAGCTCCTCACTGGACACATTTGTTCAACACTGCAGTGGTGCTGCAGGCGCAGGAGAGTGTGCCTCGATAAATCAACCAGCAGCAACAAATTTGATTTCTAGGAGAAATATTGCTGCTTGGGAGTGGAGAGACTGAGGCCTTTTGGGAGCAGGGGAGGCGCAGTGTGAAGAGGGACTGTTAACAAGGACACAACAGACGTGGAGGAGAGGAACAACCGCTCCAGTCTGCAGGAGATCAGGGAGGAGTCGAGGCCAGGAGGGAGCAGAGTCCTCCTCAAACACAGCTCTGATTCTTTGAGCATCTGTGAGGCCAAAGCAGACATCTTTACATGTTTAAAGAGAAAGAAATCACCTCTGTTTAGTTACTGAACATGACTGTGCTGCACATTTTATATAGGACTTTATATCAAAGGAAATAATAAACACTATAGTTTTAATCATCAGAAACGTTTGTTTATAGATTATTACACCATATTAGTCAAACTATGTATGTGAAGAATGAAACATGTTTTTTCAATAAGGGCCTTTTTTCTGTTAAAAAAAAAATCTAAACATTTGTTGAAGTCGTGTTTAAAACTTTGGTTTCACATTTCTGAGTTTTTTTTTAAAATATGAACTATACAAATTCTATTAAAATATTTTAAAAATTCCCATTCATAGTTGGAAAAAAAAAAGTTTACAAAAAACAAGTATTTACCCGCATTTTGCTTAGATGTACCCACAATACTCAATCAAAATGACAAATGTTCTTTTTTCTCATGCATTTAATGGACATATAAATATATAAAGAAAAAAAATCGTATATAGGTGGTCCCTGACTTACGACGCAGTTCCGTTCCTATGCTGCGTTGTAACTCGAAAATCGTTGTAAGTTGGAAAATACGTCCAAACAGCACCTCATACGTACAGTACTGTATTTTACCAAGCACTTAGCCTATCCTAACACATTACCCTACATAATTATCAAAAAACATGTACATTTGGAGCCAGAATGAAGGGAAAAAAGAGTTAATAACCTACTGGAATGCTGATGAAGCCTTCCTCCGCCTGTTAGCATGTTAGCTCGGTGTCCCTCCAACATCTGAGGCTGCCTGAAGTTCGCGCGGTCCAGACTGTTTACAGTAAGGCCTGTTAGCATGTTAGCTCCATACATTTGGAGCCATAATGAAGGGAAAAAAGAGTTAATAACCTACTGGGAGCTGGTGAAGCCTTCCTCCGCCTGTTAGCATGTTAGCTCGTTGCTAAGCTGTAGCCTCTCTGCCTCGTAAACCTCCGGTCCAAACAAAGGTCTCCTGTACTTTTCCACGCGCGGTCCAGAGTTTTACAGTAAGGTCTGTTAGCATGTTAGCCCCTCCTAACCTCCTCTGCCCCGGTCTGCCTGTAAACAATGAGGTCTCCTGTAATTTTCAGCTGTAATCCTCCGCCCGTGGCCGCTAAGGTACACTCTCCCCCCTCCCTCCTGTAAATTTCCGCCTCCGCTGAGTTTCGGTACCGTATTTTTTGGTGTAAAGGTGCATAAACCATGTAACTCGAAACAATGCTTTTCAATGGGAGGGCGTTCGTAACCATGAAACGTCGTAAGTCGAGGCCGTCGTAAGTCGAGGACTACCTGTATTTTATTTTTCTTTCAGTTGCCCCCTTCTGCAGGGGTCAACAGCAAGTGGATTCATGAGAGATTTTAACATTATTTTACACCAGATGCTCTTCTCGATGCAAATTGGACTTGAGCCTGCAGCCTCAGGGATATGAAACCATGACACTGACCACTGAGCTACTGCAGCCATGATCATCGTCATACTATATTTGCATTATCAAGTGAAACTACTTACCATGCAGGCAAACCCACCAAATTCTAATTTTTGGTTTAACATAAAACCAACGTTCCTTGAAGGAATATGTCCGTTTAAACTAAGGCATTATGAAACGTGTCAGTGTTCAGAGTACAGTACTGTATGTGTTGTATACGGCACTATCACATCAAATTTGAGCTCAGTATCTGTAAAACCAACCGAGTTTTAGACGTTTGGTGTTTGATAAGGCTAATTAGCTGTAGCAGCCTTCTTAAATCAGGTTAACTCTAAAAGTTCATCACTTGTAAATGTTCATCCAATAATCCTAATCGTAGTTTTTTTTTTGTCTGTTATGACTTTGGATGATAGTCAGAATGGAATTGACGAAGTTGGATTATTTTTTTCAGGATGTTAACAGGAAAGCGACCAGCCTCCTCAGCCCCTGAACAGGAAACCACCACCCCACCGGAAATAAATGAAGCAAGCAAACGCCATTTTAATTCAGTGAGTGTCATAATAATTGGTTGTAGCCTAAACAATTTTTATCATAGCACTTTAACAGGCTCAAGCATAACTCGTTATTAATAGAAGGAACTGTTTTAATATGTGTTGTTGTTGTTGTTGTTTTCTACTCGTAGAAGACAGCTGCCTGAAAACTCTAACATCTGGACATCAGCACATGTTGGCTTTCATGATGTTTGATGTTTTGCCAGTTTCTTCCTGCAGATGTCTTCAGTCATTAGTTTGTTTCTCTGTCTTCATTTTTTAAAGTGTGAAGCCTTCTTTTTTTGAGCAGTTCAGTTTACGTACTCAGCCATTTAAAAATATTATTTGGGGGGGTTTAATAAAACTTTGAGTTGCTTTTGTAGTTTTTTTTAAGTCACCATCCATCTGTGCGGCGAAGCGCTGACCTATCGGTTCTGCTGTACGTGGCTGAATCTGAGCTGACGGTAGAGCTCTGCATTCTGCTTCTGTCAGCAGTCACATCATCGAGGTCAGCGCCCTCCTATGTAAGTTTACAGGAGATGAGCCATATTCACAATATTACTTTTCCCCCTCCCTTATGCCTCTTCATTATGTTTCATGAAATTCAGCTCAGGGTTTTTGAGTAATTTTATGAAATGATTCTCAAGAAGACACATTCATGTGCCTGTCTGGTGGACTTCTGGTGAAATGACTCATGATTACATCCATCCAGAGAATCTTGAGTCAGGGGATTGAAGGGTCTCTTGCAACGATTGAGCTGGTCTTGAGTGTTGTTTTGTCTACTGTTGTAAAATGTGTTCATATTCATTATGGACTGCACTTAAATGGACTGTACTTAAATGGACTGCACATATAGCGCTTTTCTATCTTATCAAGATACTCAAAGCGCTTTACGGCAAAATCTGTGCCCTCGTTCACCCATTCATTTATAAATGTCCACAAAATTACTGCAAAAAAACGTAACTTTCTCTCTGATAGATCATTGTTTTAGGTACTGGTAGTTGGCTGCACTTTGAAAATACCTGTGTGTGACTTTAAAATGCAAGGTCTCACAACAAATTCACATTCTTTTTGTGCAACAAGGAAAACACTTTTCCTCGAGTCAGAGTGTTTAAAATACATCAGTAATGCAGGGATTGTCTTAAACACCACCCTTCCATCCATCCACTTTCTTCAGCCTGTTCTTGGTCATTTTGGAAAGGCAACATGTCCATGAAAAAAACAAATGTCCCTCAACCATGCAACACTCTTCAGCTCCTTCTGGGTGCCCCAGGCATTCCCATGTCAGAGAGGATACATGACCCATCTACAGCGAGTCCTGGCTCCATCATGGAGTCGCCTCCCATGGCTATGTAACAATAAAACCTCCAGATGATGCATAGTCAGATGCCTACCACCTCAACTGACTTCTTTCCATGAGCAGGAGGAGGAGATCCACTCCCCTAGATGACGGAGCTCCTCACCTTATCTCTATGAGTCCGGAACAACCTACGAAAAAAATCAAATTTTAGACACTAGTATGGGATTCCGTTCTTTTAGCAATGAGCCATATCTCATGATCATGGGTTGGAATGTATATGAACCAGTAAATCAAGAGTGTTGCCTTTCGACTCAGTGCCTTCATCACCCCATTAGGCTGGGTCAACTTCATCATTACTGCAGACAATTCCAAGGTCTTTCGTTTCGTCCTGCCAGCTTTTGTGAACAAAACTCCCAAATACATAAACATCTGCTTCAAGCACATTTATAGATTTTAAATTAAAAGTTCACACCCTACACCCAATTTGTTATTTTTTTTTGTACAGTAAGATAAAACTTTAAAAGCTTTACATACTTTAGAATATGAGCTTATGACTAACATGTACGAAGAAGGTGTAATAGAGGAAAAACCAGCAGATGAACAACAGCAAGAACTCCTATCTACAACGTCACTTTATAAATACTTTCATTCAACCTTTTCAAGGACCAAGGACCCAAATTAAGGACCATGGGAGACTGGGCTTTCAGTGTAGCTGCCCCCCGCCTGTGGAACTCTCTTCCTGACTGTCTGAGAGCCCTACAGTCTGTGGTTGACTTTAAGAGCGGCTTGAAGACCTTTCTTTTCAACCGAGCATATTCTACCTCCTCATGATTCTACTTTTGATCTTAGTTGATACTGTTATTGATTTTACTTGTTTTATTATTTGTTTTATTGACATTTAATTCTGTTGCACCTTGTAGCACTTTGAGATTTTCATTAATGAAAAGTGCGTTATAAATTGAATTCATTATTATTATTATTATTATTATTATTACCTTTTTAACATCTGAACTTTTTTCATTAAAAATAAAACTCTCTCAGTATTTTCTTATGCTGAATACTGTATGTAAATTTTATTTTAACCTTCATCCAGTTAATGCTAAAAATGCATAAAATTCACGTGATAAAAATGCATCAATTTGTGTGAATACCATTAACACCTGATCATTTTCTGTTTAGGAAAAACCCAGAAAATTTGCACCTGCTGAATTTTTATTATAAATGTGTAATGCTTAATGTGTTAACATGAAAATTGTGATGCTTGGAGTTATTTAACGGTAAAATACCTAGGCTTTGAAGCTTTCTTTTTATTTACAAGGCTAATTAATTGCACGATTAATACTCACGTCTGTACGTTAAAGTTTACATTTGATCAAGCTAATCTGTCACAAAGACCAAAAGCATTACAAGAATCTATTTCTTCGGTAATACTTAGATACATATAGTATTTGACTTTACATCATTTGCCAGTTTCTTGAGTAACAGATCCCATCTGTATGTGGTTGTATTTCTGTAATCTAACAGCCTGGAACACCAATGAAGAAAATATCCACTTGAGTTGACTGTTACTACTCGTTCTCATGTGGGAATAGTTAATGCTGTGAAGCTAAATTCTGGTCAAACGGCTCTGCTCAGCACCGAGTCAGAGGATTAATTGACAGCTACATGCTGTGGACTGTTTTGTGTCTAATCAGGCTCCCAGGGACTGAAGCAGGGTACTGAGTGTTTGAGGAGTCAGATGATTCTCCTGATACTTATTGGCTTTTTGGCCTCCGTCTGTGCCGACGTTGTACTCACTGTGCTCTGTAAGTATAAACACAACATTTAGCATTTCCCACCCTGCAGCACGAGCTGTGCTTTCAGTACAGTACTGTGCAAAAGATGGAGCCTGTAATAAGGATGCTTGTGAATAAATGCCTTGAACACTTTATTTTACAATTTATAAGTCTACTCAGAAGTGCTGCCCATGCACATCTAAAATCACTTCACCTCAGTGCAATGTGCATGGTTATTTCCTAAAATTATGTATTTATTCTGCATATTCTTCATGTAACCCCACACTAATGCCATGATGAGGAGATCCGTGGAGGCCACGCCATCTGCTGCAAGACACCTTGTTGTTTTCAGGTCGTTATCGTGTCACATTGTGAGTTTAGCTCTGATTAGACGTCACACTGGCTGGTAAAAATCCAAACATCTACCACGGCTAACCTTTCCAGCAGTATATCTCACTGCCTGTCTCCCTGTCTGCAGGTCTCACACAATTCAACACAGATTATTCTTCTTTTATTTCAACTTAATGCGCTTTTGGACACTTGTAATTGGCAATAGAAAAGATAAAGCACTTCCTCTCCAGTCCAGTGAGGGTCATGTAGTAGAAAAAAACACAAAAGTCCATAATTGTGAAATATTTCTCCTGCAGGGCTGCAGTCTCTTGCAGCTCAGCCTGATAATGGGGTGTGAGGACACGCTCATTTAAAGCAAACACAATTGCGGGTTGTAGGTTCTTGATCTAGTACAACCAGGCACACAGTCACTGCGAACAGTTGTTTCAATTGCCCTCATAGAAGCTATTGAGTGCAAATTTTCATATCTGCAAATGATGTCGCATAAAAAGAGAAGGTAAAAAATGACTTAATGGCAGCTGGGTCATGTACATATTGTTATGATTTTTAAAAAATATATATTAAAAGCCTGGCATTCCTTGACAGAATGCATACTGCCTGCCACCTTCGTGTTTTAAACTAAGATTGTCTTATGACTGGTAGTAGCATTCATCATTTCTTTCTTAAAAATATATATATTCAGAGTACTGTACATGTATTGTTTTTGACATTGCATTAGACACATTTAACATAATAATAGCTCCTGCATCTGTGGTTTGACACAACTCTGTGGTTTAAATGGATGTGAAAATGGTAAATGACTGTGTTTATATAGCACCTTTCTAACTTATTGAGATACTCAAAGCACTTTACACTACAATCTGCCCTCATTTACCCATTCATACAACACTCTACTAGATCTATACAAAGAATAATCAGAGCTTTATCACATTCATACACTGATGGGACACACATCAGAGGCAATGAGGGGTTCAGTGTGTTGCCCAGGGACACTTCAGCATGTGACTGCTGGAGGAATCAAACTCCTTACACTTGCATTGGAGGACACCTGCTCCAACCACTCAGTCACAGCCACCCCAAAAATGACATCAATAGTTTTGAAAGTGTCAGACCTTTGTTTGAATTCCAATTTAACTCAAATTAATTTACTAACCACAGTTAAAGGTGTAAATCACAATAAGAGATTCTACACCAGTTTAAATTAAACTAAAAACAGAAGTTGTTTTATCTTGTTACTCAAAATCTGAGTCTAACTCAGTCAATCCAACATATATTGAACTAACATTTGGTGTGGTAGTGTCTGAGAGTCATCCTCAATACATTCTAAGAGCTCTGCAGATTACACAATGTCATTGCTTGAAACTTTAGCATTAACTACTGGAGTCAATACAATACTTCTGTAAATTATTTATTATTTATTTATTTTAGCTAACAGTTGTAATTTGTCAAAGTTACAAGCAGAAAAATCAAGAACAAAATGAAGTGTTCATGTAGTCCATATTGAGCGCAAAAATTTGTTTTAGTCAAAAAACACCAGAGAAAATTGAGCTTTCTAAAGGTTTAAAGACCTTTTTACACGTTTGCATGTACGGTAGTATTCATTCTGTGTGTAGAATCAAACTGAGTGATGAAATCCTTGTCTTGTTAGAAAAGCTAACTTGCATAAACTATACAGTAGCTGTAAAAGCAAACAAGTCAGTTGTGTGTACAGTACATAGTGTGCATGCAAATACATTTCCTATTTTTTAAAAATGAAATAATTGACATGATGATGAACATACAAACAATGTGTTTGTTGATTTAAAACTTTAAAGCTTTTTTTTTTTAAAGCAAATGCTCGCAAAACACCCTGAAAGATGTTTTTATAGATAAATATCTTGCCTCTTCTGCCTTATTTTTGTCTCTTTTGTGATCAGGTATTGCCTGCGCTCTCTTTTTTACTATTCCATAACAACTTTTTAGATACTTTTTCTATTGTACTTTTTTATTTTTATTTTATTTTATCACATTTGTTATCTCTTATGTAAATTGGACTCTGTGTCTATAATATAAATCTATCTATCTATCTATCTATCTATCTATCTATCTATCTATCTATCTATCTATCTATCTATCTATCTATCTATCTATCTATCTATCTATCTATCTATCTATCTATCTATCTATCTATCTATCTATCTATCTATCTATCTATCTATCTATCTATCTATCTATCTATCTATCTATCTATCTATCTATCTATCTATCTATCTATCTATCTATCTATCTATCTATCTATCTATCTATCTATCTATCTATCTATCTATCTATCTATCTATCTATCTATCTATCTATCTATCTATCTATCTATCTATCTATCTATCTATCTATCTATCTATCTATCTATCTATCTATCTATCTATCTATCTATCTATCTATCTATCTATCTATCTATCTATCTATCTATCTATCTATCTATCTATCTATCTATCTATCTATCTATCTATCTATCTATCTATCTATCTATCTATCTATCTATCTATCTATCTATCTATCTATCTATCTATCTATCTATCTATCTATCTATCTATCTATCTATCTATCTATCTATCTATCTATCTATCTATCTATCTATCTATCTATCTATCTATCTATCTATCTATCTATCTATCTATCTATCTATCTATCTATCTATCTATCTATCTATCTATCTATCTATCTATCTATCTATCTATCTATCTATCTATCTATCTATCTATCTATCTATCTATCTATCTATCTATCTATCTATCTATCTATCTATCTATCTATCTATCTATCTATCTATCTATCTATCTATCTATCTATCTATCTATCTATCTATCTATCTATCTATCTATCTATCTATCTATCTATCTATCTATCTATCTATCTATCTATCTATCTATCTATCTATCTATCTATCTATCTATCTATCTATCTATCTATCTATCTATCTATCTATCTATCTATCTATCTATCTATCTATCTATCTATCTATCTATCTATCTATCTATCTATCTATCTATCTATCTATCTATCTATCTATCTATCTATCTATCTATCTATCTATCTATCTATCTATCTATCTATCTATCTATCTATCTATCTATCTATCTATCTATCTATCTATCTATCTATCTATCTATCTATCTATCTATCTATCTATCTATCTATCTATCTATCTATCTATCTATCTATCTATCTATCTATATATAT